>OY744606.1:36223549-36278894 GCA_963556255.1 Allolobophora icterica
ACTGACGGGCGACTGCTTCTGACCCTTCACATCGGTCGGCGGAAAGTCCCTCGCCGTCTCGTCTGCAACTCCGCAGCGACGTCTCCCTTTATCTCCAGCGAACGTTCTCTCGCAACGGTACTCTACGAGTGCGCTCCTTCTCTTACAGCGGGTCTGTCTTTTATAGGTCGCCGGCACTTGTTTGTGCATGTCAACACCTTGTTTGTTCGTCCTTCTTGACCCCGGTGTACTAAGCGGACCGCCTACTCATGTCGGCCAAGTGTCAACGCTGATGACTGTCGGGTGTACTTTCCGGACCGTCGATCGGAGCTTTCCCGGTTCACACCTGTTTACTTAACCGGTGTACTAAGGGGACCGCGTGGTCGCCCGATCAACATGGATGACCTTGGAGTGTACATTCTGGACCACTCGGTCAATCTAGTCAACAGACCTGACCTTGACACCTGTTATTTCGGCCCACTATCATATCTGTGATGTCCTGTATCGGGCTTAAAGCTCTATATAAATTTCTAAGGGAGCTATAGTAATGACCCTATGTTGTACGCAATTCTATTGTCGTTACATATCTATCTATCTATCTATCTATCTATCTATCTATCTATCTATCTATCTATCTATCTATCTATCTATCTATCTATCTATCTATCTATCTATCTATCTATCTATCTATCTATCTATCTACCTACCTATCTACCTATCTACCTAACTACCTATCTACCTATCTATCTATCTATCTATCTATCTATCTATCTATCTATCTATCTATCTACCTATCTACCTACCCACCTATCTATCCATCTATCCATCCATATATCTATCTATTTGCCTATCGGTCTGTGTCTATCTGTCTGTCTATTTATCTTTCTATCTATCTATCGATCAATCTATCTATCTATCTGTCCATCTATCCATCTATCTATCTATCTGTTTGTCTATCTGTCTATCGGTCTGTCTGCCTGTCTGTCTGTCTGCCTGTCTGTCTATCTATCTATCTATCTATTTATCTAAGTAAGTAAGTAAGTATGTTCTTTAATGAACCACCTGCAAACGCACTGTGGCTAACAGACAAGTTATACAAACTACCTACCTATCTACCTATCTATCTGTCTGTCTAAATGGATGGATGCATAGGATGGATAGATGGATGGATGGATAGAAAGATAGACAGATAAATAGATAGGTAGATATGTCCGGGGGGAAATGTCCCGGGGGAAATGTCCTAAACCCGTCTAACAAAGGTGTTGGCGACGAACGAAAGTGTTGGCCGGTCACAAATGTAGTGAGTATAGTGAATGTTTGGCGACGAGCGTAGTGAAAGTTACAATAGACCAATTAAAACATCCTGCTACGAGCGAGTAATAATGTCAGAAATAACACATTGACGCTTTGTGAGAAATGTACCTCTATGCACTTGGATGCGACTTTGAAAAATATTTCATGTAGTGCTGATTTGCAGACTGTATGGTATGGCCTGATCTAATACACCTATCAAGGCCGCATCCTAAAGGACTCCATCTCAATACCAGCAGAGCATTCCCGGGGTTGGCTGCTGTATTTGTGCACTGCAGGTCACTTGAGGTCAAAAGCGACCTCAGCCCATCAGACCTAAGACAAAGCAGCCCTGTAAACGATAGCTAATACACACAGAGAGCCACAACATCAGTTCTGGCATCTATACCACAACATAGAGACTGACCAGCTAGGTCATGACCTGGGAAATCTGCAGTCTAACACTTCCTCTGGACCTACAGTGGTGGAGCCGCGCGCTTGTTTGGGGATGTGGGAGAAATTCGGTTAGAAGGATGGGATGAGGGGCGTGAGACAAAGTCTGAAAGTAATTAATATGAAACGCTGATGTATACGGCACATTTTCGTAGATATGCAACTTTCTGTTCATGTTCCGCTGGCACAATATCTAGATATGTCTATTAAATATATTGGCATATATGGCGTGGCGCTTCGGCGTGAAAACTCAGACACAGTATACCAATGCTGTAGTCGGGAGCGCCTCTGAGTAGTAGTAGTCTAGTAGACTTCAAGAGGCGCTATAGAAATATCCGGAATAAATAAATAAATAAATATCTGTATAATGTGTATGTGTTACAGGGAATGTGTATTTTCAGGGAATATGTATATTCCCTGAAAAGTTCAGGGAATGTGTATAGAAGCGGGATCTATGATGAAAATGTAACTAAGACTAGAAGCTGGGTTAGCGATGAAAATGTAATTAAGGCTAGAAGCTGGATTAGCGATGAAAATGTAACTAAGGCTAGAAGCTGGATTAGCGATGAAAATCATATACATATTCCCTGAAATCTTCAAGTGATTTCTATACACATTATACACATTCCCTGAACGTTTCAGGGAATATACATATTCCCTGAAAATACACATTCCCTGTAACATATATAAATTAACGTAGATACATGTGTAAAACTAAACATTCTGTTAATGAATAATGTGTGTCTAGACCTACTGAAGAACGTTCAGCGGCCGACGTTGCCATAGGTCTAAGATGTTAAACACTGCTTTAAGAATAATTATTAGTAGGCAACGACATCCAGCTGTAGGTGTAACTTATTTTCATTATGTAAACTTAATTAAATATATTATATTTAATTGTATATATATATATATATATATTCAAAATCCAGGAGGGGGCAAGTGCCCCCCTCCTTGCCCCAACGTGCGGGCGCCCATGGTGTAGGCCTATTCGCATGAAATTACAATATAGTATATATACAGGATGGCGCAGAAAAAGTGGGACCGCCTCATGAAATCTTGTGCAATATATATCAAATTATGTTTGGACGGTTTTTTAAACTGAAAAAAATATCCTTACTCACTAACTCAACGTGTGACGTCACTATTTCGTGAACTTCCGGTCGCCATCTTCGTCGTTTATGCCATTTTTACGGAACTCCATCGCACACGGCAAGAAACACGATCAATTTCCTTCTTCGGCAGAATGTCACCTTAATCGAACCAGACATGTGGCCCCCAAATAGCCCGGACCTAAACCCTGTATATTATGCTAGTTGGGGTGCACTTCAACAAAAAAGTCTACCTTCTTCGTAAATTTGAAACAATAGATCAATTGAAACTGGCCATTTAATTGTTGAAGAGTGGCAAAAACCCTCAGCGGTTTATAGACAGAAGTATAATATGGGTTTTTGTATTAGTTCGTCTAGTATATACCTAGCAGAGGGAATAGGTAACTAGCTCACTCTTAAGTGAATGATAGAAGTGAGGTACGACAACGGTAGGCCTATTAAAGATTTAAATTGTATTAATGATTCAAAACATGTGACAATGAATTTACATTAATTCCATGACAGAAAACTGTATGTTAACTTACACTGAAAACATAATGGACTCTCTACTTCACCAGTCACGACATGATCCAGAGGTTTCATCAGAACTCGTCGTGAACTCTCTGAAATCTCTGAATGCTCATTCTTCCTTGCGGGCTGTATTAAAAACCCTTCCTTGGAAGTCTAACCACGCTACGCTTCTCCGTGGCAACTTTTGATTGGACGGGGCAATGATAGTCATCTGTCAGCTCTTACATTTAACCAATGGAAAGGGAAACGCTTATCAATTACGTCATTGACTACGACAAATATCTTACAGATCATATATTAACCCATAATTATATTATATTGGACTGCCCACCTGTATTACCTAAGAATTATAGTGTGTCCAAGTGGGAGTGACTAAATATCGTTATCATATTCGGTCCGTCTGCGAAAAACGAACCCACCTGGGTTCGAAAAACAGGGACAAGAAAAAACCTCCCCAAAATACGAGACTGGTGAATGCATAAAACAAAGTGAAGAGTATACGAAAACCAAAAACAATAGAAAAGAAACGATAGAAAATATAACATTAAAACGAATTAACAACTGAATAGTCTGGATAATAAGAAAGGAAAAATGTGTAAGCGAAAAAGCAGCTACAAAAAAAACGTAACGCAACAATTCCAACGAAGAAAAGTACGTGTAAAAATGATGAAACAAGAAGAAATGTCAACGAATAAGGTAATGCAAAGTCAAAAATAAGCTAAAAATAACACGAGCTAATGAAAAACAAATAACGTGAAACACGATAAAAGAACGAAAATAACGCATCGAAAACGAAACTGATAAGAAAAACTCCAAGCGAATAGGGAGTCTCCAGCGGTGGAGGGAGGAAACGGGCGGAAAAGAAGGGTAGACGATGAACGATAGAAGGCGTTTGGACGACGAGATGGAACGAACTGTAGGTAATGGCACAGCGAATGTAGTTGAGCAAAGGATGCTGGCTCGTTCCACATCGTCGGCTCAGATCGAAAGGTAGAACGCATAGTCAGCATATATGAAAAAACAACAATAAGAAACAAATTCATTAGTAAACACATAAGACAACCAAAAAAAAACGAGGAACTGGTGATATCCTATAATAAGATGAAGGGATGAAAGAAGGGTATGAAATGGAGCAATGCTAAAACAGCAACACACAGTTAATAGAGCGAAATCAATGATTGGTATAACAGGTCAAAGTCGAATTGAAACAGGAAGAAAACAAATCAAAATCAAGTCTACGGATAAAAACAACCAGTTAGGTATTTAGCAATCCTACGCACATAGATAAAATCGGATGCAACACGCCAAAAACAATTCATCTGAGGAAAGATAACCATCGCGAAGCTTAATGGCATAATCAGTAACATGATGAACGCGAGACAACAAAAGTTAGTCAGGCTGAGCCGAAGGGCTGGCAGCGTGACAAGTGTTGCAACTAAGGCGGAACCGAAAGCGGGTTTTTCCATGTTGTCGTTGCGGCTAAAATTAGTCGGCTAACAGGGACAGAGCCAAATCTGAGGGCAAAGAGTGAAAACTCGGCTGCGCGATACATGCGGCTGCAACAGCTGCTTGCTGAAATGATAACCATACAACAACAACGAATAAAAACATAGGTGAATTCCTATACAACGCGTGTCAGTCAGACTGGCAATAAACGTTAGAGAACAATTATAAATTGTTACACCATAACATATGGTCGAATAACATGAATAATGACCAAGTCATGTACAAATGGGAAGGATTAACGTAGGAATGGGGTAACAAAATAATGAACAACACAGGATAGCGATAGCGGGAAATAAAACACAAATGTGAACCAGTCACGGTGTTTCCTAGGGAACTAGGAATTTTCCTGACGGCGGGGAAGAACGGAGTAGGCCTACCGAAAATGAAATAAAAGAAGCGCTATACGTAAGGATTTTAAATGGTAAAATTTTGCCGGGCTAGACAAATCATGTTAAGACAGAAAACAGGAGAATGGTGATCAGTCAATCTCCGCAAAGTAATCTTGTACCTAACAATAATAAGATGCCGGAACAAAATTTTTGATGCACTTGCAAGTGACTATAAAATAAAATATAAATATTTAAATCCTTAGCGCTCATTATAGAAAAGGGAGAGACAACAAAATCTTAGTCATGGGGCAGCTGAAGGACTCTCCTGCGTTTCTTGCCATTAAGATGGTTGCGTGATATAAAAAAAATTATGTGTTAAAACGGCAGTATGGATCTGCCAGAACAGAGAAAAACAATTGACCAGACTAATCAACCAAATACCATTTCTTACCAGGTTGACCTCACACGCTAAAAGATTCGAGGCTTCGAACCATGGTGAGGCACAGTAGCAGGGCGGCGAGGAGGTGGGGGTTGGGGCGATGAGGGAGTGGTGGGTGGAACGTCGTGTAGAATGACTTCATGAAGAGGAGCTGTAGACTCATCGAGTCATCGAAGGAAGATGGTTGGACGGCTGTGTCGATGTCAGAACGCGTTGCGGAGGTATCAGGAACGGTTACAGGTGGAGGAGGTACCGAAACTGTGGCGAAGCCATTAGAGCCTGAAATCTGGCAAATAAAATATCTCTTTCATCATTATGACGTTTGAATCGGTTGATATGAATCGGAGATGAAAGCACTTTGTTGGTCTAGGCGTCCCGTAGACAATAATTGTCATTAGTGCCTTTCGTAGTTGTCTGAGCTCTGCTGCAGCGCTGACATTTCTCACAAGATGAAATGTATTGCATCATATCTGCATACATACGTTTCCAAAAGTAAAGTGATCTAAGTGTTAGAAAGCATGGTTCAAAACCTGGATGTGCAACTCGGTCGTGGCAGGATTCCAAGACTTGTTGACGCAAAGATACCGGTACTCCTAACTGACGAATTAACGGACGCACTTGCCCAATGTCCTTAGCACGGGACTCAAATAAATGATATAAAATTCCGTCAATTATTGTAAACTGTTCGGCGTCGAGAATAATTTTACGGGCTTCAGGGTTGTCATCTGGCAGCAAGTCTGACTCTAAATAATCAAGTAACGGCTTTAACTGAGAGCATTGTCTTTGTTCATCTCTTAAGGTATCAGAGTCTGCAAATAGTTCGCAAGTCATTGGTTCATGGACTGCGGTAGAAGAACTGACAGATTCAGAGGCGACTTGTAATGGAGCAATAACGGAATCCTCACCTTCGTAAAGAAATGTAACTTGTACTGCACCGTCCTCTGTAGCATTGGCCAGTGGTGCCTAATAGATATCGTCCTGGAGAAACACATCGTCTGGGGCTGGCGGAGGGCACGGAGGATGCGGCATTCGTGACAGAGCATCTGCAGGTTTATTCAGTTGACCATGGCGATAATGAATGGTGTAATCGTAGCCTTGCAGGAGGAGAGACCAACGACCCAGACGTCCAGTACTGGCTTTGATCTCTTTGAGCCAACGAAGCGACAAATGGTCAGTATAGACGTCAAAGTGGTGGTTCACCAAGTAAGGGTGAAAATGACGTACAGCCTCGCACAAAGCAAGAGCTTCTAATTCTGAGACAAAATAACGGCGTTCTGGGTCACAAAGACTTCGTCCTGCATACTCAATGGGATGGTCCTTGCCTGAATCATCTTGCTGGCTTAAAATATAGCCAATTGCGGTCCCCGAAGCGTCTACAGAGAGTGTGAAGGGACGATTCATGTCAGGAAAAGCAAGCGTCGGAGTCACCGTGAGCGCGGTCTTCAGAGACTGAAAAGCTTGTTCGCATCCGTCTGTCCAAAGGAACTTAATTCCTTTTCGTAATAATTCGTTAAGCGGCGAAGCCAATTTAGCAAAATCTTTGACGAAGCGACGATAGTAGTTACATAAACCCAGGAATTGGCGTAATTGTGTGACATTTGACGATTGAGGGAAGTCTTTAACTTTCTGTACTTTGGTCATGTCAACTTCGATGCCTTCTGCTGAGAGAGTGTGTCCGAGGAAACGGACGCGATTTAACGCCCATTGACATTTCTTGGGATTCAGGCGCAAGTTGGCGTCGCGTAGTTTGTCAAACACTTCCTGGAGGTGTGCGAGGTGTTCTGGGAATGACCGGCTAAAAGCAATACGTCATCAAGATAGCAGAGGACATGCTGATTCAATGCATGACGAAATACGGTATGCATTAACCTCTGAAAAGTCTGACAAGCCCCGGAGAGTCCAAAGGCCATACGGTTAAAACAATAGGATCCTGATGACGTCGTAAAACCTGTCTTTTCTCGGCTCTGAGCTGATAAAGGAACCTGGAAATAACCGGAAAATAAATCTAGGGCTGAGAAGAATGCGGGTGATGGTCAGCCATTATATCCAGGACGCTATCGAGACTGGGTAAAGGATAACAGGCAGGGACAGTTTGACATTTCTTGGGATTCAGGCGCAAGTTGGCGTCGCGTTGAGAGCTCGTAAGTCGACAACAAAACGTGGACATGCATCATTCTTCTTGGCAACTAAAATTACCGGATGAGACCAGACTGAACTGGATTCAGAGATAATACCATGTTTCAACATGTCTTGTGTTTGTCTTTCAATTTCATTGCGGACCATAGGTGAATGGCGGTACTGACGTTGATACGATGGCGATCCTGTAGTTTCGATATGATGTTCAACGAGGTCGGTTCCTGGAAGTTGAGACATATCGGTGGCGAAGAGGTCACGATTCTGGTAGATAAGTTCAGCTAAACTGTCGGCTTGTTCAGGCGTCAACTGGGAAGTGTCCATGGTAACTCCTAATTCACGAAGTGTCTTTGCGCGAGTCTCTGCATCTAGGGAGATGGTGTTGATGACAGGCGAAAGCGGTGCGGTTGGCTTATCAGTTGGCAACGAAGCGAGGTCGACAGCTTGTATGCGAGCAATGGGAAAATTGCGAGGCAACTTGATCGCACTGTTATTTGGGTTCAAAATGTTAACGACAGACAAGCAATCAGTAGGTTGAACCAAAATGTTACCCACTAAAAATTTTTGGTTTGGGGCTACCTGCAACGGTTGTATATAAGAGGGAGCGCCACAAAAACGCACGGGAATTCGAACTGGAGCTAATAAAACACTGCGTGGCGCTATAGAAACAGAAGACGAGAGACGCAAGAGAGTTCCATCAGTTTGGCCTTTAAGCTTCAGGCCGACCGTGACTAGTTCATCGAAAAAGGTTATTGACCGATTGCGATAATTAATGACAGCATGCGTTTGGCTGAGAAAGTCCTGACCCAATATTATTTCACGTACCAATTCTTCAACAATCACAAATAAAAAGGAAATTGTTAGCCTGTTTAGATGTACAGGTAAGACAATTTGACCTAAAATGTCAAGCGGTTTTTATCTGCCCCACAAAGTGTCAAAGAACCAGCTGGCTGCATGATCTGTTTAGATTTAGGTAATCGATGAAAAGTATTCAAAGAAAGCACTGAATACATAGCACCCGAATCTACCAAGGCGTGACGATGTCGATTGTAAATAAATACTGAAATTTCACCAAGTTCATTAAAAGTATGATAAGCAACCAATTATTGGAGTCCTGTGATGGCGATGAACCTGCAAATTGACCGGCTGGTGATGATAATTGTGAAGCGAAATGAGATGAAACATGATGATTACGACGACGAGGAACCGCCGTGTTATGCTTAAAGGTAGGCCCGCCTTGTGAATGGAACAAGGTGGGCCTTAATTGCTATGGAGGGTTTCGGTTGCGGAAACGGCAGCACTTAGCCACATGGTTAAAGCGAAAACACAGTCTGCACTGCAATCCGTAAGCGGAACAGCTATAAGGGGGTGAAAACAACCACATTTACCGCAATTTCTCTGCTGAGGTGGAGCTGGAGAATGATTTGGATAGGCAGTGGAACTGGAGCTGGGTCTATTGAAATGGGGAGCAAAAGCTCGCGAGGGGGGTCGGGGGTTGAGTGACATTAGGGGTGGGGGTGGAGTTCTGAAGGTTCTTTCAAGGGAACGGGAATGGTGGGGCGTGGCTGCACGTAATGACTGATCGTCATGAGTCTCATTTAAGGGAAAATTATTGCTACTGGGAAGAATGGGATATTTTTCGTCATCATTTGGCTGGGGGTAAGAATCGGACGGTAGGTTAAAAGATACTTTACGATTACCCCAATATGAGCGAACAGGTGAAGCCGAATGGTCGGTCAAACGTTCTAATTGAAGTTGCATGGCAGTTAAGGCCTTTAGGATTTCACCATTACCTGTAGGATCTAAATCATTAGCTGCTTCAAACATGGTTGCTGTTTGCAACAATTCGTCAAGAGTTTTCGAACCTTTCTGTAAAACTACGTTTCTCACTGACGGAGTCAACCCGTTAAGGACAACCATAAAGACAGACGCGTCATCGATAGACAACTGCGCAGCTTTGACTAAGACGCGAGCGACAAAATCTGCAACTTTTTCACTAGGGCCTTGAATGGCGCGCCATAACTCAGCTAACTGTTGCCATCGTTGTTCATATAGTGTAAAGCGCTGTATAAATAGTTCAGAAAGACGCGCAAATGAAGAAGTAATGTCTTTAGGCAGAGTTCTAAACCAAAGGGCAGCTTGATCGCGCAATAGAAGTGAGTAGTAGTAAATTAAATACTTTGGAACAACCACGCAATAACCAAATGACGTCACGACCATCGTATGACGTCATCGAAACTATTGGAAATCCCCGCAGTTTCGATCACGCGCCTATGAGTCATTATCGATACTATTGGAAATTCCCACGGTATCGATAAGATTGTGCGCTCTGATGAGTTATCATCGATAGGAATTCACGGAAGTATCGATGATGAGTCCTAGGATGATTACGCTAGCTGGGAATAACCAGTTGTTTCTATCACGATTCATCTGAATCATCTTATTCTTGTGTGTGGAAAAGACGTCTTTGTCTAACGAATCGATCGATGACTATAACATCGTTTACCTTTACCTGAATAGACGGCTTAGCCCCGATATATATATTATCGATTCGAATATCGCAAACGACTTTACAACGCGTATTTATGAGAGTTTTAGGATCGATCGGCTCATCGATTAAATCGTAAAATCCTGTAATTATCTTAGCCGGTACATCCGGATTTCTTGATTTCTCATAGGCGGTTAAAAGTCTCGGATATAGAGTAGGGGGTATATCGGGAAGGATTTTACCTTTATCTTTCTTTCTGTAAAAAATATCCATTTGATCGACATCCGCACCCATTTTGTATTTATTAACCGCGTCTTTCACATCGGAGTTTTTAAGATGTTTTTTTACTAGTTTTAAACACGAGTCAAAAATTTCAATCGTCTTCGCTTCGTCTTCGGTTTCACCAACCATTCTATCGTACATGTTTAATGGTAAACTATACGAGTCTAAAAGACCCGTTTGTGAAGAGTGATTTTCTTGAATCCCATAAGAATACAGCGGAGGAGTTTTTATCGATATTTTGTCGATTGTCCCGTCGGCGTATTTGTACTTTAGAAATATGCGTTGAAATTTAATTTCGGCGGGAGTAGTCATTTCTGTAACGTCTTCGAAAATAACATTATTTATATCAAAGTTTTTCCATGTGATTGCCATAGTGTCTCTTTTTATTATACGAATATTATTTTCTTTAAATCGAAATAGCATTTCTGAATAGTCGTTTCACAATGTCATCAGTGCTTCGTTATCTACCCACGAGTTGAATGACTCATTATACCCCACCCATTTAACGAAGGATCTCTTCCCACGCGACCTGATAATCTTTTCTATTCTAAATATTTCTTGAGTCGTCTTCTGCAGCTCCTGTTCATAGAATGAGCCTTGTATCTCCTCACCATTAGAATCGGTAATCTTATAAGTTGGAGGATCCGTGTATTGAACCTGAGATACTATAAAAACCTCCTCCGTCCATCTAGGGAGATATCCTTTCGAAAAGATATTCTTCTTCTTAGTTATCCTGACTTTATCTCCGATCGAGAATCTAGGCGTAATAGGCTGTGAGACCTCTTCGCCGTATAAATTCATAAATACAGTCTTTTCATTCGCTTTCATACTAGCCTTAGCGGGAGTCATTTTGATGGAAGAATGTCTCGTATTGTTATAATTACTGACCATTCCATCTAAAACGTCGATATATCTTCTCGTCGAATTAGCTGTAAAGTACTTAAACATTTTATCTTTCATCGTCCTGTTCCACCTCTCGATCACGCAGGATTTCTCGTCATTCTCGGTAGAGTATAGCACGAGCAAACTCTTTACGTCTTTGTTATAGAATTCTTTGCCCTTATCAACCCATAATTTAACAGGCTTTCGTCCGCTCTCGAGTATCTTCGCGAAGCCGCTTGCTGTAGATTTCCCACTCTTATCGTTCAATGGCACGATCCATCCGTACTTGGAAAACACATCTATAACGGTTAATAGGTATTTCACACCATCGTTATCTTTAGCGAATGTCTGCATATCGACTAAATCAACTGCCCATATCTCATCTATCCCGTTAACGTACACCTTCCTCTTTCTAAAATGCCTTACTACTGGTTTATGTAATTCATCCGCGAGCTCGTCGGTCCATTTCGGGTCTGGTTGTAATTTTAGGCTTTTTTTAAACCTAACCCGAGACTCGCTTTAGTATATAAAACAGGCTTGACTATGCTCCTCTCTATTCGTTCCCGTAAGCTAGGAGTAGGAATATTATTCAAATCATTAATCATCGCTCTATCGGCGACATTCCTAGAAGCCGTATCAGTGTGCTGGTTGTAAGCTAAATCATGAATATACGCGGCGTTATCAACCCTATCAACGGGTTTAGACCACTCTTCAGGATTCAACAGGATTCAACCGCAAATCTAGTCTAGTTCCTGGTCCTGTAAACTGATGGCCTGGTAAATGCATCTCACCCGGGAATTTAGCCCATGGCAACTTAATACCGGTTACTGAATTTAGAGATCCAACTAGATCACCGCCTTGTGCCGCTTTCACGAACTGCGTTTTTATTTTTCCGCAAACATCGCACGTGCCTCTGAGCATCGACCTCCCATTCTTCGTTATAACGGTCTGTGCATTTCTAGTTTTAGTATGATTTTTACACAGATATCTAGATATATTTAAAATGGAAATCATAAACTTTTCGTGGAACGGCGCGCTATCTAAGAGATTCAACAGCCCTCTTTTACCGAGAAGTATAAGGGGATTAATTGTAGGAAAGTCTGGGTGTGGTAAGACTACATTACTGTTGAACTTACTTCTAAGACCTGGGTGGTTAGATTACAACAATCAACAAATATTCGGTCGGTCTCTCTTTCAACCAGAGTATAAAATCCTGAAAAAAGCATTTGAAGAAAAGCTACCTAAAGAAGCCATAGTCGGGTTATTCGATTGCCAAGACGAGATCGTAAGAGAAAATAGTTCACCAGCAGTTGTAGTTGAGGATATGGCTAAACAACTGAATGAGAAATCCGATATATCTTCCAAGTTCTTTGAATCAGCCGAAGACGTACCAGACCCGAAAGAATTGGATCCGGAGAAGAACCACCTAATGATATTCGATGACCTTCAGCTAGAAAAGCAGAATTTATGCGAGGCCTACTACATCCGAGGAAGGCACAGCAATGTTGACAGCATATATCTAGCCCAAAATTATTTTAAATTGCCGCGACAGACGATTAGAGAGAATGCAAACTTTATCTGTTTGTTTCCACAAGACCAGAAAAATATTAATCATATATACGGCGATCACGCGAGTATGGACATGCCTAAGGACGAGTTTGAGAAACTATGTCAAAGAGCCTGGAAGCAACGTCATGGATTTGTAGTAATAGACCACACTAGTAATAAAAATAACGGCAAGTATAGATGCGGCTTCGATGAATTCTAAATTCCGCTATAAATAAATCTTTCGTTAATTTAAAAAATGGAATCGAATCTACAAAAGATTGCGGACAATACCGAAAGGATCGCGCGTAACACGGAACCAAAGACATCGTTTTACATATTATTAAGCGAGAAGACGTCGAGAATAAGAACGCGGTTCAATCCGCTGATACAGTTCGATAGAGATAAAAGGTACGAGATGTCTTTAGTTAACCTAGAATCATATTATTCCTTTCCGAATATCGGAGCGACTAACAACAGCTTTTCGTATTCGCCGAATGGTGGGACTATGTGGGTTACTATACGCATCCCCGAAGGCTGTTATGAAATTACCGATATTAACGAATACGTGCAGAGAAGCATGAAAGAAACGGAGCATTACGATATGGTTAACAACGCGTACAATATTACGATAGACGCAAACAGTAATACGTTGAAAACTGTTTTACATATAGCTGAAAATTACCTGGTTGATTTTGGGGGGTTGAATTCTATCGGGAAAGTCCTCGGTTTTAATAGCCGACGTTATTCAGCGGGGTACCAAGAATCGGAGAATATAGTAGACATAATGAGTATTACTAGTCTGAGGGTTACTAGCGATATCGTCGGAGCGTCTTATAGTAACGGAACTACGAATAATATCATTTATTCCTTCTTCCCGAATGTAGGGCCCGGTTACAAGATTATCGAAATGCCTAGAAATTTGATATATCTTCCAATCACCCTATCCACTATTTCGTCAATGGAGACGACTCTCGTTGATCAGAATGGTAAACTAATTAATCTGCGAGGTGAGGAATTATCGATACGGTTTCATATTAGAGAAGCTTAAAGTTTTTCTAGTTATATATAAAATGAGTCGATACACGAACGTCAAAGTCAATATTTCGGAAGGACAACGAGATAAATTTAAAAGATCGCTACAAGCGGGAACCGGTGTAAGCATCAAACTAAGTCACAGCGATTTAGACGGAGAGCACGTGTTAGCTCTCACCCAAGCACAGATCAATAAATTATCCAAAGCGTTTCATGATGGGAAAGTTGTGACTTTAAAAATGAGTAAAACCCAATTAATACATAACGCTAAAGTCGAAGGAGGGTTTATAGGCGCTATATTACCGTTTCTAGCAACTGCGGGTAAATTCCTACTAGGTAGCGTATTACCGAGCTTAGCAACGGGTGCATTAACTGGAATAGGCGCAGCGGCTGGTTCTAAAGTCATCGATAAAGTTTCAGGTGGGGTTATATATCTCAATACTAAAGGTAAAAACTATAAGATAGTGCAACAAGGGGAGGGCATATATTTGAAACCATATCAAGGATCTGGATTAAACGGTGTGGGAGAAGGCCTGTATCTGAAGAGAGGTAATGCGTTCGTAGATGGGGAAGGACTTTTACTAGGACCAGATTCACCGTTTAAAAACATTCCGCTTCTCGGATTGTTGCTTTAAAAAATATATCGTATATAAAATGTCTCTATTTCCGATTCATAAAATGGGGTGGACGAAACCTAAATATGTCCCAGAAAAAAGGACTCAACCGAGATCCGTCAGGTGGCAGGCGTGCGAAGGTATGTGGGATGTTAAATATAGACCGCAAAGACAAATGGGCGGTCTACGATGGGAGTTTTTTGCTCAAGAAGAGATAACTATTCAACCGCAAGAAAATGTAGTTTTACCATTAGGCTTGGGTGTCCGAATGACGAAAGGTTCGTGTAAAATTTCACTCCATCCAGAATTTATAGAAGCGGGTTGTCGCTTGCTAAGCGATACCGTTACTGGGTTCGCGGAAGATATTTTACTAGATATTAAGAATTTTAACGACCACGGAACGGTCGTCGTAAACGAAGGAGACTCGTTATGTTATGTGAATTACGAACGAAATTGAATTCCATTTTAAAAAGTCTTGGGTATTATAAAATGGAATCGAACAAAGCAGACTCCTATCGTCTTCAGAAAATATCTGAAATTCAACAGGAAATCTTACGAGAACGAGAAAAGAGAGACGTAATCTGTAAAAATATCAAAAGAGCGTTAAAGTAGTCGAAGCGCTGGGAGGGTTGTTGACCCTTACATCTTCGGGGCTCGGCGTACTAGGCGTAACTTTTCTAAGTACCGTCGTTGCTGCACCCGCCGCTACCATCGTGGTATCTTTATCCGCCGGAGCTGGAGCGCTATCTCTAGTATCTACCCAAGTCCGCCGAATATTATCGCTCCGGCAAGAAAAACATGCAAAGATCAGGACTATAGCCGAAGGGAAACTCAATTCGATTAGTGACCTTGTTTCAAAATCCCTAGACGATAATAACATCTCGGACTCGGAATATTCCGTTATTCTAAGCGAGTTCGAGAAATTTAATCAGATGAAGGAAGAGGTTAGAAGTAAAACCACTATCAACGTAGATGAAGCGACGAAACGTTTTGGTAAAACGGATTGAATACAAAACGAACGTTTATTTACGTTTTACGTTTTACGTCTAAATATTATGTTTCGAACTTAAAATGTCATTCCTAAAAATTGAGGACCCAGCCAAACGTGACTTTATAGTTGAGAAGTTTCTCAAGCTGAAGCAAAACATTAGACAAGATTCGTTATCCGAGAAATTAGGAGACATATCTCTTCAGCGGGAATTAACGAAAGCGTACAAACCGATAATCGACTCGCAGTCTGGAATATCTAAAGAGTTAGGTACAATAAAAGAGAACTCTAAGTTAACAGCTGAAGCGCTTCGTGCTTTACCGGCATCGATATCGACGTCGTTGAAAGCGATTCAATTCCCGCAGTATCCGTCGATAGAAGCGTTCGAGGATGATCCCGTTTCAGATATTAGAACTTTAGAATTGGGCGATATCGCTACAAAATATTTAAAAGAATACGCCTCGGACAAGAAGGAGACGGATACGACCTTTGGAATACGCTCAAAAGATGGAGGGTTTTTCATCGGGAACAGCCAAATCTCGATCGAAGGAGATGACATAACGGTGGGTAATAACACCTACAAGGGGACTCCGGGGTTAATGGGAATTGATGACGAGGAAGAAACCGGACAAGACGATATACAGTCAAAACGATCTGGATGAGTACGAGGAAATTATAAAATCGACGGGTGCCTTGTTTACGCTGAAAAATCCTAAAAAGCCCAGATCGTCTAGAGGCTCAAAATATAATAACATCATTAAGCCGATGCGGGCTCCAACAGGCGAGGGGGTTGTAGTTCTCCCACAAGACCCTGATGCGCTAGTGGAAATGTTGGCACTACGAATGGCTAGCTTCAGAGCGGGAAACACTGGATTGAGAAACGAGATAGTCGGCATCGGTGAAGAGTTGCGTCGACAAAAAGCGATAAATGAGGTATACTATAAAAATTGAATGATGCAATTATAAAATGATTATCGTAACGAAGAGAAGATTTACTAAAAGATACGTCGTAGGAGGCGCAGGGATATTTGATACGATGTCAGGATTTTTCAAAAGAATGTTAACCTTAAATGTCGCAAGACAGGTAGCAGCAACCGCGGTAAGTGCGGGAAAAGAGGCTGCAGCGGAGATTGGTAAAAAGGCTATAGATGCTGGAAAGACCCTCGCTATTCATGCGGGAAAGCGAATAGTTGATAAAGCAGCCGCAACATTTTTGGAACCGCCCCACAGAAACACGACGCTTAGTCAAAAGAGTGAGGAAACGTTACAAAATTTAATAATTCCTCACCCTTCGATGAATATAAATAATTTACTGTCCGGTACTGGCGGCGCTATATCGATCCGAGATTTAGCGCGCGGATCTGGAATGAAGTGGGCTTAAATAATATCTTGCCGTATTAAAAATGCAATCAGATATTCTAAGATTTACTGAAAATACTATCATAGATGAGGGAATTGAGAAATACGAAGTTCACGACTATGAACCAGTGTCTGGAACGAATCTAAACACAGCTGGGGAAATTCGTATAAATATCGAGCTTCAAGATTTGTTCAGCCACCCCTCCGAGTCGTACCTGCTTTTCGAGGGTAGACTGACTAAAGCGGATAATACAGCATACGTCAATGCAGACGCTGTGGGTTTAGCTAACAATGGGTTGATGCACCTCTTCAGCCAGATATCCTATTCCCTATCGAATCAAGAAATATAAACCGTGTTTCATCCCGGACAAGCGACAACTATGCTGGGCTTGCTGAAATATCCTAACGACTTCGCTCTCGCGCAAGGACTTAACCAATTATGGACTAAAGACACCGCGGTTGCTGCTGTTATTGCCGAAAACACAGGATTTGCGATAAGACAATCGTATCTCATTCGGAAACCGGATGCAAAGGGCACATTCAGCTTCATAGTGCCTCTAAAGCATATTTTCGGATTCTGCGAGGACTACGATAAAGTCGTGTACGGCATGAAGCAGACTCTAACGCTCGTTCGCAAATCGGACGACGACGCTATCTTTAGAGCTCGCGGCGCCGACGATGCGGCTACTGCGGCGGCGAGGGGTAAAGTCAACCTTAGTAAAATTTCATGGTTTATGCCTCACGTTACTGCGTCTGATATGGAAAGAATGCAGCTGTATCAAGTGATCGAAGCGAAGACAACGGTACCAGTAGCCTATCGAGCCCATTTTTGCGATACTATAGCGGTTCCTCAATCCACGACATTTAGCTGGCGACTTAGCGTAAAGACGGCATCAGAAAAACCCAGGTACATCGTAGTCGGATTTCAAACTAATCGAAGCGGTAATCAACTAGCTAATCCATCAATTTTCGATCATTGCGATATCAAGAACGTGTACGCGATGTTGAACCAGGACAAATATCCGGCATGCGATTACAACCTATCATTCCCGAATCAACAGTTTTCGAGAGCTTACAGAGATGCCGCGACTTTTAGCGAAAAGTTCTACGGAATGGACCAGTTAATAACTCAGAGCAACATCACTCCAGCCGACTACAAAGACTTATACCCGCTTTTCGTTTTGGATGTAAGTAAACAATCGGAAAGACTAAAGTCGTCGGTTGTAGACGTTCAGATCAAGGCTACCTTCAATGCCGCCGTCCCCGCTGGAACTGAAGCTTACACACTCGTCATTTCGGATAAATTGTTAAAATTCCAATCAGATGGTCAGAAGATGAACGTAGTATATTAAAGAAAATGTTTTCTAATATAAAAAGAACATGAAACTCTTACAACTGAAATCGTTAATGAAGAAACACGGAATAAAGTCGAGGTATATGAACAAACCCGAACTGCTAAGAATACTCGTTGAGAAGGGTATTTTACCGGAATCAGAATTGCCCGAACCGGCGAAGGAGAAAAGGCAGGTATTACCTAAGCACGAGTATTTAAAAACTATTAGAAATAATCCTATAAGCGTTGAAATCCGAGACAACCACACTAACATAGTCTTCGTCTTCCGATCGTTGTATAAGGCGAGTATGGCTTTTAAAATCTGTATCCCCACGCTGAAGGCTTATAATGGTAAAATCTGGAGAAAAAGATACGCAATTACGGTGCACGAGAGCAGCAGTAGTGAGGAGGAGAGTAGTAGTAGTGCGGAGAGTAGTAGTAGTGCGGAGAGTAGTAGTAGTGAGGAGAGTAGTAGTAGTGAGGAGAGTAGCAGTAGTGAGGAGAGTACCGTCAGTGACGAGAGCAGCGTTAGTGAGGAGGAGAGTAGCAGTAGTGAGGACAGTACCGTCAGTGACGAGAGTAGCAGTAGTAGTGAGGAGAGTACCGTCAGTGAGGAGAGTAGCAGTAGTGAGGAGAGAGTATTACTAGTGGGGAGATCAGGAGCGAGAGTACAGCCAGTGAGAGCAGCAGTGTGGAGAGAGCGGCAGCAGCAGTGAGGAGAGTAGTAGCAGTGAAGTAGCTATGGGTTAGTTATAAGAATTTAAATAGATCTCTATTTAAATTCCGTGATTTATGTATCGTAAATGTATAATTGCACGACCTCATCCTCCGCTATAGCAAGGCTGATAAGCGACCACTAAGGTCGTAAGAATGCCGCTGAAAAGTCTCTACCTATTATGTTTGTGGCGATGGACGAATAAACGAATATCTCGAGGTAATCGGTACCGGTTAGAAAAACTACGGTACTACCGGTTGAATTGTTATGCGAAATTCCCGTACCCCCTCCACCCGCAATTTGCATATGCGGCACCCCGTTCTTATACAGGGTGCGGCAAAATAAAGTAATCCCCTGCAGTGTGTTGCAAATTCTGTAGCAACCGCTTAGAATTTTTATATAAAACTTGGTAATGGTATTGTCTGTTCACATCTACATATAACTTCCAAATGTTATTTAACAATCTTGAAATATGACAAAGTTATTTTATTTCATACACGACACCCCCCACGATTTTACATGGTTAAAAATAGTTACTTTGTAAAGAAACAAGAAAATAAATGGTACAACTTGAAATATTTTTACAACAAAGCTTTACGAATTGCACTTTCAATTTTACATTAAGTGTTCAAAGTGTCCACCATTGGCCTGCACGCATGCCTTCAGCCGTTTGGTAAAGTTCTTGATGGCCTTGTTGATCGGCGCCTGTGGCATATCGTCCCATATTGACTGCAAAGCGGCTTTCAACTCGGCGATTGTCTTTGGCTTCGGCTGGAGTTTGTGATACCTTTCCAGCATGGCTCCCCACACGTGATAGTCAAGGGGGTTGAGATCTGGGGAATTTGGTGGCCACTGGTCCTTCTCAATGATCTCAGGACAGTTTGCGTGCAGCCACTCCTGCGTGACCTGTTTTTTGTTTTCATAATAAATGCTACAGTACAACCAATAACGCAACCGTAAAATTTGCACGTTATAAAGCGTGGGCTTGTCTCTGTTCAAATAGCATAACTTAGTCAATTGTTGTGATAATATAATGTAATTTGGCAATTGTACGTAGATATGAATGACCAATGGCCGTGTAAATTTTCTTATAAAAATCCAACTTCGTTCTTGAGATATCAACCAAACACTGCAGGGGATTACTTTATTTTGCCGCACCCTGTACAGGAAGACGTTAGCAAAAGCGGTATTACTCGCGCTACAAAATTCTATGTACGTCGTAACGATATAGTATCCAGCTTTACCAGGAGTGAAACGATCCAGTCCCACACTGCTGACGTTCTCGGTGTGGAATCTTATTCTATCGAAAGAAACTCTTGTGTGAGTTGTAGCGAGTATGGCTTGGTGAGATATAGTGTAAACGCTAAACGTGGGTCCGACTGCAGTCGTATCAACATATTTTTTAGTCGCTGCATCGCCATCGCCGTCGGGATCGCGTAGGCCTGTAATGTGAGCACCGTGCATAAAGATGGGCTTATACACATTTATTTTAGACTGATCCGTTGACTTAACCATCTCTAAGGCGGTTTCATTATTTATTCTAAAACGAAATCCATCCGTCGATTGCGTTGTAATCGGTTGGTTTAATCGACCTTCTATTTTATTCGTTGTATTTCCTAACAATATATTAAAAACTTTATTTGCAACCAGATCCTTACATCCCATCGCCCGCGTGAGATCCCTACCGATGCTTAAGAATAGGTCGCCAGTCATGGTATCACCAGTTTTAGACACTTTCGAAGCAGTTCGTTCATCGACGTACGTCTTATTCGTCAAATGATTATCGTCGTCGTGATTCGTTATCAAATCTATGGCTTGTCCCCGACTTAGAGCCTCATCCATTCCTGCTTCTGAAATATTCGTCGTAGGTAGACCTCTAATGCTGTGACCGCCCATTTTTAAATTTCCCGTGAAGGCGTTCGTTCCATCTAACCTAACAAAAGTATTATTTACCTGAGTCAGCGTTACGCCTCCAGTCACTATTCTTTCAACTGACGCAGCAGCAGTTCGTCCAAATTTATCAACAGGCATGTTTTTGTATACACGATATAATTATTTAATGTAGTTCGTTTATAACTTCTTGAAATTTACAACCATGCGTTGCACGTTTTCTTCAATACGTACAGACATAAATGACCGCAAAACACTTGGCCGTCTTTTTGTATTCGCTCGCTGTTGTAAAGCAGTGGTCTTTGTAGATATTTTATTAATTCCGTAGGGGGAGGAAGACCGTAACTATCGAAATATATTTTCTCGTTACCGTTCTTTAAAAAGCTGCACCAATGAGAGCCGTCCCCATTAGAATCGTCTAGGTTTAATATTCCACACTCATTCCGTCTAGGTTTTTTCGGTAGCTCGTCTCGTAAGAAAACTCCTCTAAAATTCAGAATATTCATCTTCTTCGCAGCATCCAATAATTCAAAATTCGTTAACGGTTGATTTGGAAGAACTACGCCTTCGACATCGATGTTTTTCACAGTTGCAGAACTCATTTTAATATTCGACTAATACTCTTATTGACGAAGCGAGTAGTGTCCGTATGCTAATGTATGTATACCGTCTTCCAATATCACTCGTTTATCGTCGTCGGCCGACAACGCGACTTTATTAATCTCTTCTGTGTACATATCGTGATGATACGAACGTATAACGTTCATTTTCCTTAACTGTTCTCTTTTCGTGAACACACAGTTTTTATAATCTTCGTGGGTTATCGTTTTACTAACCACGTTTTTCCTCACGCCCTTGCATTTCTTATGATCTTCACCGGACAGCCTGTATGAGTACAACTTCGACCTCAAACCTACGAATTCTTCGATCTGTTTTCCCCCCGCTTCATCTTTGAACATACCTATAACTTTCTTATTTACACCCGTTTCGATACACGATGGATGATCTTTCGGATACTCGCTCGTGTCGAATCTGCTTCGAACGTCGTCGGCGATATCGGCGTAAAAATCGTCGGTCTTTATTTCGTACGCCAAAGAATCCGTATCGGTGAATAATAGCTTAGCCCTATCTCCGTACTTGGTCTTGATGTAATAATAGTGGAAATCGTACATTAAAGTCTTGCTCGAGTCTAATATACACATTCCTAGATATATAGGTTTGTTATAGAACAAGTTGGTCTTTTTCATGTGAACGGCGATTAGATTTTCATCGAAAATAGTTCGACTGTCGTAATTAGGTTTGGATACGAGTTTAATAGCTTCCTTCTCGTCGCACACCAATCGTATATCAACTCGATTCTCGATACATTCCATAGTCTTACCGAAGACGCTATTATTCATAAGCTTGAAAAAGTCCTTCTCGAAATCGTTAGTAGGCCTAGCTCTCGTTCTCAATTCCGTATTCAAGTCGATATATTTTTTCAGCCAAGCGCTTTCTTCGAATATTAACCCTCGATGTATTTTCGTTATCTTCAAACCGAGACTTTCGTACAACTTTAAATTACCGTAATGAACAACGTACTTCTTTTATCGTTTAAACTCGGAATTAGTTTCGTTACATCCGATCCTGCAGGTTTTATACTCTCAGGAGCTAGAGGGTAATCGTTATGCAGGTGGTGTAATTCCTTAGGATACTCAAGATCGACTTCTAACACGCACCCCACCCCATCTCGTTCGGTAATGCTTCTCCAATCATTCAGCTCGTTATCGTTCATCCATTTAAACCCATGAGTTGGTAGAGCTTTGCTCATCGCCCATCCGTACAAGTTATTCGCGTCTAAGTAAGGAATGAATACCGAAGGCTGGCTACGATCAAATTCTTCTCCCATGTACTCGTTGTTCGCTTTCGCGTATCGATTCGAAATCGTGCTGACTCCTCCTCTTATTCCCTGCTTGATCATTAGTAACATATCGAATAGTCATGATTGGTTGGTGGAGGTTGACTGGAAGGAATTGAACCTGACTGCGAATTCAATATGTGAGACTGTGCCACAATAGTCGTTGTTGGAAGTGGCCTAGCTAATCGCTGAGGGGACGAAAAAATGATAATGGGATTATCAGTGTCGTTGTTGTAAGGGACCGACGGCTGGTCGACCTGTGAAATCTGACGAGATTGACCCGTCGAATTAAGATAGTTTGGTGAAAAGTCATTAACGGGTTGGCGAACATCAGCGGGCATGTTATCATAAGAAGATAAAGCCAGATGTGAATTTTGGCATGCAACACCGGCGTGGGGATGGAGGGTGGGACCGTGCGAAAGGGATGGATGAGTCTCGTCCATCGTTTGATGCCAAAAGGACGGGTTGACTGTGATGTTATCAGCATTGGAATGAGAGGAAGAGATGAGGGGTGGTGGGAGCGAGCTGTGAATATTGTCGGGTCTATTTTGGGTTGTATCAACTTGTTGTTGCATGGGTGCCAACAGTGGTTGCAGAGGGTGGGGGCGAAGTATGCGTATGATGTGTCATGAGCGTGTGGGACGGAGAAGATGATAGGGATGGGAAGGGGTGGGGATAAATCAGTGTGGGATGCTCTAAGGTGTAATTCTGACCAGGCGCATCAGAAGTGGCATCAGGATGACCAAACCTGATGTCTGTGTCTTCAACAGACAAACGGTCGAGAGAATCATGCATAGATGAATGAACAGAAAATGTCTCAATAGGATCCTGAATCTCTGGACTGGATGAACTTAATTGTTCGACTGTAATGTTCTCATGTGGTTCTGAAACTATCTCCGTCCTGGTTTTATTGCGAAGATTAGCCGCAGGACCAAACCGAACTAGGCGGGATGGGTCGAATACGACTTTTGGGTTCGAACCCGGATTCATGATGCGCTATACAAATGGTAGAGTCAATCAAGCAACAACGAAAAACAAGTAAAAACGAAAGAATGTACTGTGTTGTAATATGTGAAAGGAACGGAAGGGAGATATTAGCACATAAAGCAATTAAAATAGCAACCTGAAACAGAAGGAAGAAACAGAGCTAACAATGAAATCCTGAAAAAGAATAGTCAAAAACACAACGAAATATTTAAGTAGGATAAGGAAAATACGCAACAGGATAGGCCACAAAGTAACACACAATAGACACTAGGGTTAATAATGATGTAATGCAATGTGTACAGGAAGAATGGAAAGGGAGGAAAATTTAAGCAGAAATGTAACGAAACAACCGACTGACTTCAAGATGATGAGAGCGCAACTGCCAACCAGAGGCAGCGGTTGAGAAGAAGGACGACCTGTGGTTGTCTTGACACAACGGAGACACTTTTGTATGTACAGCTGAGCGAATGACGAAGGCTGACAAGGGTTGTTGAGCCGCTATGGCAATAGGGGTGTGTGGATCATATGGAGGTGAAAGAGAATCAGCGTGGCGACGAACAGGCTAATCAAAACTAATGAACGACAATACACTGACAGAACAATTACAAGCAATTACGTTGGATCATGATGTGATCGATGAACTCGCGACACTAAGAGTATAGCAGCTTACACGAAAAGGTAGGCCTACAAATATAGTTGACCAATACTGAGCGAAGAATTTAGGTAATCAGCCACAATATGGTCCAAATGAACGGAAGAGAAAAGTAAACATGAACCGGATGCAAAAAGATCTTATAAGCAATCTGATAACGAGAAAATGAGCGCGGCAGGGAATACGGTTCTTAAGCGATAATTATTTTCGGAGAATGAAATCGAACAATGACATGACTCGCGCAAGCAAAATTTGGAAAGAAATTAATGCAGTTATATTAAAATATCAATTAGAAACGCGTTAATTGAAGACAGATAAATTTTGAACATGGCGAATTTTACAGAAGAGCAAAAGGTGTTGGAATAACGATTAGCAACGCTGCTTACCTGGTCGTGACTGGTGATCAGAATATATACTGAACGAGTGAGGAATAAACAATGATAATAAAAAATGAATAAGGGTTAATGAAAATAAAGAAATAACGGTGACACAAGGACAACTGGTTAAAGGTGATTGTAGGCCTGAGGAGGGCTTCAGATAAATTCTAATCGTCTAGGGCTGCCTAGGGATCGAGCAGTGAATAACGGCGACATACCATGCCTCCGACGAGAATAAGGTGCAGCGCGGGATTCGAATCCGAGCTGAGGATGCGATGATTGATAGCTAGTGGCATGAGATGACGCGTAGAATGAAAAAAATTAATGGAGCTTAGGTCGGGGATCAAATTTCGGTTTTCCACGACGTATAATATGGGTTTTTGTATTAGTTCGTCTAGTATATACCTAGCAGAGGGAATAGGTAACTAGCTCACTCTTAAGTGAATGATAGAAGTGAGGTACGACAACGGTAGGCCTATTAAAGATTTAAATTGTATTAATGATTCAAAACATGTGACAATGAATTTACATTAATTCCATGACAGAAAACTGTATGTTAACTTACACTGAAAACATAATGGACTCTCTACTTCACCAGTCACGACATGATCCAGAGGTTTCATCAGAACTCGTCGTGAACTCTCTGAAATCTCTGAATGCGCATTCTTCCTTGCGGGCTGTATTAAAAACCCTTCCTTGGAAGTCTAACCACGCTACGCTTCTCCGTGGCAACTCTTGATTGGACGGGGCAATGATAGTCATCTGTCAGCTCTTACATTTAACCAATGGAAAGGGAAACGCTTATCAATTACGTCATTGACTACGACAAATATCTCACAGACCATATATTAACCCATAATTATATTTTATTGGACTGCCCACCTGTATTACCTAAGAATTGTAGTGTGTCCAAGTGGGATCCGAGTGACTAAATATCGTTATCATAGAAGCATTGACCAGTGGCGCAGACGTTTACAAATAGTCAGGCAGCTTGGTGTAAAATTGCTCATTTAAAGACAGAATCATGAAATTTGTCACATGGTAACAACATACCATGAAGAAAAATTTAGCTATAGGGCCATCGCAGATTTGCCTTCTGGCCCAAGTGGCAGCCATTTTCCAAAATGGCCGACCGAAAATAGAGATTTTTCAATTTTTCAGCTTCTAGTCTCTTAGAATCGCGATCTTGGTGTCTAAACATACATATTTAGGGGCAAGGATACTAATAAAACTAATTGTAATTACTTATCTACAAGAGAAAAGCTAATTATGGTAGCCATCTTGAAGTTAAGGTGACCTAAAAGGGCAGTCCAGTGCAAAATACGAATCAATTGCTTATTGACTGATAGAAGCATGAAATTTAGTACATAGTATGATCGTGTTCTAAGGAAATGCTTTAGCTATAGGGCCATCACAGAATTGCCCCGTGGCCTCAATGGCAGCCATTTTTCAAAATGGCCGACCGAAAATAGGGATTTTTCAAAATTGCAGCTTCTAGTTCACTTAGAATCGTGATCTTGGTGTCTAAACAATCACCAGGACATGGTAGCCTAGGAACAGCTATGAACATCTGTGCCCAGACATGACCAGCCTGGTAGGCAGCTCTCTTGGCATGTTCCACTAGTGCAGCTTGCGTTGGTTGAAGGCCATCCACTGGTCTGCTTTTCTGTGAGAACATCTGGTTCCTTGCCTCATTCACCTTCTCCTCACTGCTCGCACGGCTAAGACTCGCCATCACTTTCGACTATGGGCAAATTGCGGCTAGGAAACAAATCACACATTGTGATCCCCTAGAAGAGGTGGTTCCCACTTCAACAGATGACGCCATCCCAGTTATTCAGCCAGGCCTTTCACCGGGTGTACCTACTGTTGATGGTGTTATCTTGGATGAAGCAGTCATAGTCAACATACTGAAACCTGGCACTGCGTATACGTTCTTAGATTATGCCCCGCATGTTTTCTTGCCCTTCATCACAAGACAGCTGGAGCATGAGCATATATAGGCAGATGTGGTATGGGATGAATATGTGCACATTGTACATGGCAGCTTGAAGACATACACATGTAGAGTGAGGGGTAAGGGAAGCAGCAGGCGCGTGGATTCTTCTAATGTTCTACCTAGAAACTGGCAGGAATTTCTGAGGAACAGTGAAAACAAGTCAGAGTTGTTTTCTTTTTTGAGCCTGCAAATAACAAAATGGAACAGAAACAGAAAGACAGATCATCGTCACACACCGCAAGTACATGCTCTGTACTCAGCCAAGGGACACCATTCGACTTGCTTCTTTTACTCAGGAGGAAGCTGATACAAGGATTTTCCTGACTCTTCCTGATGCTACCAAACATGGCTATCCTAAAGTGATGATCTGCACAGTTGACTCTGAGTTCAGCCATAGCAGCGGTTCAGCAGCTCAGCATTGACGAACTGTGGGTTGGCTTTCCTCAGGCAAAAGCTTCAAATACCTATCAACCAATGAGATGACATGTGCCCTTGCCCAGAGAAGTGCGTAGCCTTGCCCTTCCTACACGCATTTAGCAGATGTGACACAGTATCATCCTCTGCCTGCCGCGGAAAAAGGACTGTTGGGACAATTGGAAGACATTCAACGACGTCACCACAGCCTTCTGCACCTTAGCATCAACTCCCAGCTCTGTTGGTGATCAGCGTGATGTACTGGCGCGCTTTGTAGTTCTTCTATATAACCGTGCGATTAGTGTGGAGAAGGCGAATGAGGCACGGAAGCAGCTGTTCTCACAGGGAGGCAGACCAATGGATGGCCTTCCACCAACGCAAGCTGCACTTGTGGAACACGCCAAGAGAGCTGCCTACAAGGCAGGTCATGTCTGGGCATAGATGTTCATAGCTGTTCCTAGGCTACAATGTCCTGGTGATTGGGGGTGGCTGCAAACGATCGAGGGAGGCTGGGAAGTGAAGTGGACAACACTTGCCGAAGCTTCTCGTGGCTGTCGTAAACTGCTCAGATGATGTTGCGAGAAGGGCTGTAGGGGACTGTGCAAACGTGTGAAAGCTGCTCGACAGTGAACTGGTCTCTGTATGTGACCTTGAATGACATTGACAATGTTATATAACTCTGTGGGCAATACTTTGTCTGGACACTGGTTCTGAAATGTGGACTATCGTTTAATGTACATTTACGAAGACATTAATAACATGCTGAATTGTTGATATTCCATAATTTGTTTAATTTCTACATGAACATGAACACAACAACAAGTTTCAAATATGGTTAGTTCCCTTGCAATCCTTGCCCAAAATACTGTACGCTTAAGAACAAAAATTATAATCAGAATTTTAATTTAACATGACGAGGAAGTAATCCAAAATGGGAAAATTAAATTTTAAGGTCACCTTAACTTCAAGATGGCTACCATAATTAGCTTTTGTCTTGTAGGTAAGTACAGTAATTGCAATTAGTTCTGTTGGAATCTTTGCCCCTAAATATGTACACCAAGATTACGATTCTAAGTGAACTAGAAGCTGCAATATTGAAAAATCCCCATTTTCGGTCGGCCATTTTAAAAAATGGCTGCCATTGAGGCCACGGGGCAATTCTTTGATGGCCCTATAGCTAAAACATTTCCTTAGAACACGATCATACTATGTACTAAATTTCATGCTTCGATCAGTCAATAAGCAATTGATTTGTATTTTGCACTGGACTGCCCTTTTAGGTCACCTTAACTTCAAGACGGCTACCATAATTAGCTTTTCTCTTGTAGATAAGTAATGACAAGTAGTTCAATTAGTATCCTTGCCCCTAAATATGTATGTTTAGACACCAAGATCACGATTCTAAGTGAAAAAGAAGTGAAAAAGAAGCTGAGAAATTGAAAAATCTCTATTTTCGGTCGGACATTTTGGAAAATGGCTGCCATTAAAGCCAGGGGCCACATCTGCGATGGCCCTATAGCTAAATAATTCCCTTAGGACATGTTCATACTATGTACCAAATTTCATGATTCTGTCTTTTAATGAGCAATTCCTTCATATTTTGCACCAGGCTGCCCCACTAAAAAAAAACTTTGAGAACCGAGAAGGACACATTGAATTTGATTTCTGAATTTGTATAAATTGGCAACAATTTACTTACTATAGGCCCCCTAGGGGTATTCTGTTTACTTCAGACTATATAGCATACGGAAACTACAACTTTAGCCTTAGAAAAAAGCACTGATTACATGAATTAATGAACATCGAAGCATAATAAATTATTGTAGGCTAAAGTCGTAGTTTCCGTATGCTATATAGGCCGAGGCCTAGTCTGAAGTAAACAGAATACCCTATATATAGTCGTCCAAAGTTCAAAATTCAACGTGCTTCAATGCAAACTTCCACAAAGTATTAGATATAAATCCCATTTAGTGATGCCAAGACCAGACAGATCGTGACAATTACGCTAGAGTCTGACTGTGAAAGAATATGTTCTATCAGCCAACGCAAACGTGACATTCGACCAACGCCAATAGCTGCACGATGAGCGTAGCTTTGCTTTTGAGGCGATGAGTAAATTTAATTTGTTTGCAAGAGATGCTGCTGCTGCGTGTATACACTTGACCAACGATAGCATTGTCACTTCCATATTCACTCTGATGGCCATGACCGCCATTAGGCCTAATTCTCATGGATCAACACACAGTTGTTACCGTGCGCCGCAAATGTCGACTAATTGGAGACTTAGGTTTTGTTAGAAAACACTTGCTCGATGGTCGCTGAATGTAGGCCTAACCAACGCTGCAATCAGTCGAAACTGAGATGATCATGGAAACCGAGGTTGAACGATAACAAATCCATCGATTAGGCCTACATAACTAATTGACCAAATCATCATAGCAGTGCAGCATAACTGTCTTAAAATTCGCAGTGGTTGAAAGATACGTCCACTGAAACTGCATACATGGATTTCCTTCCTTTATCTATTCAGAAAGCAGATGATCTGGCTCGTCTGGCTGATGATCGATTATTTAATGCAGTAGTGTCCAACCCACAACATGTTCTTTGCCCTTACTTCCCAGAGAGCCGACCTACTCCTTATCTTTTTCGCCCTCGGGCTCATAATTTTTCCCTTCCAACTAAAAATGATAAAAACTTTATATCGAGGGTTCTATATCATGACTTGTATTAGTTTTGAAATGAACGAGAAGCAGCTTAAAGATTTCTGTTCATTATTTTACTTATCTTAACCAATTGCGTTATGTCAAATGGTTACGAATAAACGAATATTGATTGATTGATTGATGTGCGTATTAGGGTCATCATTGGGCATCAGTGGACGCGATTAGCCACTTGTCTTGCCTGGTGAAGAGCGGATATCCCGATGCTTGAAAGCCGGTGAGAAAATTAATACGAGTCTTGAGCAGAGACGTAGCTACATTGAGGCAAGAGGAGGCAGTTGTTATTCTACCCATATTCCTAGACCTATCCTGAAAACTTCAGCTTGTGATGAGGAGCTACTTTCAGCTTTTAGCACATTATGATCTAATGACGGCCATTTTGGACGCCATCTTGGATTTCGGAAAGAGCTCCAGAGGATTGTCGGGGACTTTTAGTATGTTATTCTACTTATATTCCTAGACCTATCGTGACAAATTCAGCTTGTTATGAGAAATTTCCACCTTTTATCACATTTTGATCTAATGCTCTTGGACTAATCGTAATCTCCAAACTTCTAAAGCGCCACTAGAAGAACTAGAGCAGGGCACCAGCCTATATATAGGCCTACACTTGGCCAATCTGTCTTTCACTGAAGGGTGTTTGTTTTCCGTCATGCTTAAAATCTGCTTTAGTAAGGCCCAGGGCTGTATACTATAGTGGTAAAATTTGAGGTGAGTATACGCTACCGGTGACCAGCGGCGTAAAAAAATTTGAAGACCTTTTTTAGGAATTCGTCTAAGAACAATTTCAGACTTTTAACAAATTCCCTTAAAATATTCTGACTTTTTACGATTTCGTCTCTGAAAAAGTTGTTGACCTTTTTTTTTTAGTCATTCGCCCTGAAAACCTGTCAAAACCTGTCAAAACCTCTCTTTTTCCTCAAAATTTCATTACACAGGTCTCTACAGAGGTAAGTATACGCTGTATACCCGCGTATACCCTCGTCTAGAGCGCTGAGTATACGCTCTCAAATTTCGCTAGAGGTAAGTATACGCTGTATACCCGCGTATACGCTCGACTACAGCCCTGGTAAGGCCTTTAAAAGCCTGGTCTAAGCACCTGCAACGTTTATAATCGAATCAGCGAGTACCGTAATCGTAATCGTAATCTCCAAACTTCTAAAGCGCCACTCGAAGGCCAAGCGCAGGACACCAGCCTATTCACGAGCGCTACGTCAGATCAGAGGGGGTTCCAGGGAGTAGTCCAAAAGAGGTCCAAGTCCGATTTCCAGAGTACCAGGTCAGGGGTTTCCAGAGAGTGGTCCAAAAGAGGTCCAAGTCCAAATTCCAGGAGGCCAAACCAAATCAAAAGGGGTTTCCAGAGAGTAGTCCAAAAGAGGTTCAAGTCCGATTTCCAGGGTACCAGATCAGGAGGTTTCCAGAGAGTGGTCCAAAAGAGGTCCAAGTCCAAATTCCAGGAGGCCAAACCAAATCAAAAGGGGGTTCCAGAGAGTAGTCCAAAAGAGGTCCAAGTCTGATTTCCAGGGTACCTGATCAGGAGAGGCAGAGCAGCTGTCAAGGCGGGTGTCGTTTACGGCGAGAAGAATTGGAAGGCGGAGTATCAGATGAGTCAGGGTAGGAGTATTTGAAAAGGTGAGACTTCAATTTTGAGTGGAAAGCCCGGGGCGTGATAGATAGAGGAACATGAGGATGAGGATGAAGGACAGGTTGCAATGATGATGGAGGCACCAAGAAACTGCGAAATTCAGAGGGAAGATCATTCCAGAGGCGCTGTGCTGAGATGGAAATGGCTCGGTTGGAGAACTTGAGGTGAGTAGTGACTGGGGGTCAAAAAAGACTGAGAATTGAGGATGATCGGGTGGAGCGGGTTGTCTGAATGGTGAGGAGATCACGAATGTACTTGGGCTGGGAATATTGTAGGGAGTTGTAGGTTAGTGATAGGGCTTTGTAGTGGATTCGTTCTGGGATTTTTAACCAATGGAGTGATTTGAGGATGGGAGTGATATGATGATGCTTGGGCGTTCTAGTGACAGCTCTGGCTAGTGAGTTTTGGATAAGCTGTAGACGCTTGATTTGAGTGGATTCAAGGATGAGGAAATGATAATTGCAGTAATCAAGCTTAGAATGAACAATGGAGGTAGCAATGGTGGAGGCAGTTTTAAGGTCAAGCATGGGTCGTATGCGTCGGAGGTCACGAATGTGCATGAAGCAGGAGCGCGAGAGGTTGGAGATGTGGTTAGAGATGGAGAGGTGTGGATCAAAAATAACACCAAGATTGCGAACAGAGGAGTCAGATGTGAAGGTGAGTGACGATGAGTTAGTCGAAAGGTTTATGGAAGGATCAGGGATTTTCTTGATTTGATCAGGAAGGCCTAGGATGATGAATTCGGTTTTGGAAGGAGTAGAGGATAAGATCGGCGTCTAACGATTTTGACCAATACAGGGGTTGAAACCCCCTCCTAGAAGGTTCAAATTCGCCTACTAACCTATAGCAATGGATGACGAATCTCCTTCGTGCACGAAGCTATAAACATGGGTCAAAATAGAATCAACCCAGTCATCGGTTGAGGCTAATCAGCTGTGCACGAATCAAACATGTATGAACCGCCAACACATCCTGAAACTCTTGGAAATTCCACAGTATCAGTCATATATCCGCCTCTCTGAGTCGCGGCCTCATAATGCGTCCATCCCAGCCGGAACCAATTAAAGTATAACAGCTCCATACGTTTAGCGAGGCCTAATCATCCTCCATTAAATGCTTTGCTTTAAGCATGATTATCATCATCATCGTTATAAAATATACGCCCGTTCATACAAACGCGATAGCACGCATCCAACACCAATAAAATTAAAACAGTCTTAGATACCACTTCGTCCTAGATAATATAGAATATAGAATTCCGTATAGGCCTACAATGTTACGTAGACGCGTATGTATCGACTGCTAAGAGCCGTTTGTATGTAGCGATATAATAGAATAGATCATTCTATTCGTTTTAAGCAGAGTTCATTGATCAGCTAGATGGAAAAGTTAACACGTCGTCGTCTTAAACAGCCGCATATGGCATGTTATATTAATTAAAAAGGGAGTTACATTTTTAATTAAATGTACTATAAATTCTTTTTTGTGGATAGTTGGTGTTAGCGGTGGAGCAGATGGTGGATTAGTCAGTGTCTCACAAGCAGTCTTGGGTTGATTTGATAGAGAGGTAACCAGCAGCGGCGTCAGGAACAGTTCGACCTGCTGTGCTGCCCCGCGATCGCCGACTTCAATCAGTGACGTCATCAGCCAGCGCCCCAATCTCGTTTCGAACTCGAACAGCCTCGTTCTTTAACAAAGCCAGTTCGTCGGCCGTCTCGCGAAGGGTTGCCATTAATTCTCTCACGAATTTTCACCAACTCGTGTTCTTTTCTCCCAATATTCGCGGGTCTTTCGTTCGTTAGGCTGTGTATGAAATCTTGAAGTTCATCACCCATCTTCGTAGAAATCTGTCACGCCTCGGCTGAATATGTTTTGAAAACGACCCTGTCACACTTCGTTCGGATTTGTGACAGGGTCCCTGGTCACACCACATTATTAAATACTCTAGGTCGGGGGTACATTCATAATCACGAGTTAACAGAACGTTTATTTCACGCCAACGCAGGCAAACTCATCGTCATGAGATGGAAACACGACGCAAGTCTGGTAGGAAGTTTCGATATTACTCATCATCACACGATCACTAGTAGATCACGATTCATCCGAATCATGTGCGTGGAAAAGACGCCTTTGTCTAACGAATCGATCGATGACTATGACGTCATTTACTTTAACCTGAATAGACGGCTTAGCTCCGATATATATATTATCGATTCGAATATCGCAGACGACTTTACAACGCGTATTTTTGAGAGTTTCAGGATCGATCGGTTCATCGTTTAAATCGTAAAATCCTGTGATTATCTTAGGCGGGACATCCGGGTTTCTTGATTTTTCATAGGCAGTTAAAAGTCTCGGATATAGAGTAGGGGGTATATCGGGAAGGATTTTACCTTTATCTTTCTTTCTGTAAAAAATATCCATTTGATCGACATCCGCATCCATTTTGTATTTATTAACCGCGTCTTTCACATCGGATTTTTTAAGATGTTTTTTACTAGTTTTAAACACGAGTCAAAAATTTCAATCGTTTTCGCTTCGTCTTCGGTTTCACCTACCATTCTATCGTACATGTTTAATGGTAAAGTATACGAGTTGACGCTATTTGTTTAGCCGCATTCGACGTAAATAGTTTCTTGAAAAAACCCGCAACAATATCGAATAATCCCGCCCCTCCGATAACATATTGTTTCTTATACATTCTTTTAGTAACTACTAACATTTTTTATATTAATAGCATTATATTTTTATATTCATTTTTATTTATCGCTCCTTGTCTTAGTAACTCGTCGCATATACCAACTATCTCATTTCTCACACCCGTATTGCCCGCCTCGAAGCTGGCCATTCGCAGAGATAACATTTCTATTAATGCATTAGGATCTTGAGGAATAACGATACGCTGTAGGCCTATTCCTTTACCTTGCGCCTTTGACATCATCGAGTCCCATATCGGTTTAATAATTTTTTTATATTTTAAGCTCCTAGAGGATTTTGGTTTACTTGGATTTTTCGGCTGCCTCATAGCATTCGTTATCTTCAGAATCTCGGCATATTCTTCCCGATCGTTTGCATTGAAAATCGACTCGTCCGGTTTGGCCATCGTTAATAATTCCTAAAGTCCTGGAGTTCCTTCGTATATCTTAGGCCTATCGCCTACCGTCACGTTATTGCCGTCGATCGATATAGGACTGTCGCCTATATAAAATTGGCCGTCTTTAGAGTTTATTCCGAACGTTGTGTCTACCATCTTTTTTATCGGACGCGTATTGTTGCAGGTACTTCACCGCAATATCTCCTAGTTCTAAGGTTTTTATAGGCCTATCATATAACGTTTTTATATGCTCTACCGGGTCTTCTCCGTAAGCCTGTATCGAAGGGTATTGAGGAAACTGAATGGCTTTTAACGATGTCGAAATAGAATCGGGAAGCGCTTTTAAAGCGTTAGCTGTATCTGCCGAGTTTTCTTTTATAGTAGATAACAAAGCCTTTTGTTCTTTTGAAATTGTTGATTGCGAGTCGACTATTGGTTTGTACAATCTCGTTAATTCTCGTTGTAGTCCTATATCTCCTAATCTCTCGGATAAAAAGTTTTGTCGAATATTCTTCTTCGATTTCAGAAACTCCTCAGCGATAAAATCTCTTTTTGCGGGATCGGTTATCTTTAGAAACGACATTATATTTTATTTATATAAGCTTATAGCTATATTTTTTAAACGTAAATTCGAACGTAAATTCGAACGTAATTACGAACGTTGATTTCGAACGTTCAATTTACGTTCCAGTTAAAACGTTCTCGTTAAACGTTAATTTTTCTGTGCTAACTTTGGTTTTATTTTTAATTTTTTCTTTCATATCGTTGAATTTCACAAACTCGCTTAGAATTAGCGAATATTCAACGTCTGAAATATTGTCGTCCACAAGAGCTTTTGAAATGAGGCTACTGATAGTGTTTAGTTTTGCTTCCGCTAACGTTTTAATCTTTTCGTGCTTTGTCAATTTCAGTGCAAGCTTCTTACTAACTTGTCCTCCGATAATAATTAACAATCCTACACCTACTGCCGTACCTGTTGCTATCGCTATGGCCGGAGTTGCAATAACAGTAGCCAGAGCGGCCAGTCCCGAGATGCTGAGCCCCATCACAGTTACTATCAGAGCGTTGTCGATAATGCTAATCATTCTTATGTTCCTACGATACTTTGTACTTAAGGCGGTCCTTTTATCGCGTTCTTGTTCGATTTCTTTTTGAATTTCGTTAATTTTTTTAAAACGAAACGATTGCGCTGAATTTTCCATTTGTTTATATTCCATTATTATTATTATTAAGATATTTTAAAATTTAATCGTGGTAATTAATGTAGCATAGCGAATCTTTTTCGTTAATGATAACTACAGAATCGGAATTGTTTTGAATAGTAATAACAATGTCTTCTACATCTTCGCACATGGTTGAGTCTTGCAAGCTACATTTCTTTTCTTTAATTGCCTGTCTAAGCGAGACTAGACACACTCCTCTAGTTAGTCGAACTCCAAATCCTAGCTCTTGCGAGACCGACGATCTGGGTTGAATTGTGATCACTCGTTGTGCGAAAATCTCCCAACGCTGTGAGCCCGGTTGTCTTATAGCCCGATGCGTTACTTCTTTAGGCAACCAAAATACTGATTCTGGTCGAGTTCTAACTCTGCTCGGAGAATTGCGTTTTGTTATAAACTTGTGTATTGGCATACCGTATCGCGACATTATATATATATTTATATATATTATAACCTTTACAGAATCATACCAAGAAGGGGTCCAAGGATTGGGATGCTAGAAAGTATTTTTGAAATAGGATTGTCGTTACCAAGAATTAATCCTGAACCATTGACAAATCCAGAACCTCTGCGCATGTACAGTCCTTCTCCTGCATCGTCCAATCCCGATCCTGACCATGGTTTCAGGTAAAGACCGGCTGCGTGAGGAACCATCTTGTAGCTTCTTCCTCCTTTCTTTATGTATAAAGCACTTCCATTAACACCCGATCCCATTATCTTGCTAACACCTGTACTCGCTAATCCGCTTAAAGCTCCAGTTGCAAGACTTGGCAGAACGCTAGAAAGAAGAAATTTTCCAGCTGTAGCTAGAAGTGGTAATAACGCTGGAAGAAAACCGCCTTCGACTTTCATATTATGGTCTATTTGCGTTTTACTCATTTTGATCGTCGTACCAGTCCTATTCTGATATGATTTCGCCATTTTTATTAATTTGTGCTCGTGTAAGAGCTAAAACGTGTTCCCCGGATAGATCTCCGTGAGTTAGTCTTATACTCGTTCCTCTCCCTGCCTCAACTGCGCGTTTAATTTTGTCCTTTTGTCCATCCGAAACATTAACTTTTACATTGGTATATCGACTCATTTTATATATATAATTGAAATTAAAAACTTTAATACCACGATTATTAATTTTCACACTTCTCTAATTTTAAACCTGATCGACAACTCCTCTCCTCGAAGGTTGATTAGTTTTCCATTTTGATCTGTGAGTTTTGTTTCCATAACTGAAATCGTAAATAGCGTAATAGGAAGATATACTAAATTAACGGGCACTTCTATAATCTTGTATCCGGGGCCTACATTCGGAAAAAAGGAATATATAATGTTTTCCGTTGTTCCGTTAGAGTACGAAGATCCTATTACGTCGCTGGTTACTCTCAAACTATTTACGTTCATTATATTTACTATGTTCTCCGATTCGTTATATCCTTCTGAATACAGTCGGCTATTAAATCCTAAAACAGTTCTAATCGAGTTCTCGATTGTCGTATTAACCTGATAGTTAGCACCGATATCTAACACCGATTTCAAAGTATTGTCGTTCGCTTGTAACGTTATACAGTACGCATCTCCCGTTTCATCATAATGTCCTGATTGTTTCATGATTCTCTGAATGTGTTCGTTTATATCTACGATTTCGTAACTTCCTTCTGGGATTTCTATAGTAAACCACGTTCTACCATTATCCGGCGAATACACAAACTTGTTGTTTCCAGAATATATATTCGGGAAGGAATTATAAGTCTCCAAATTAACAAGACACATTTCATACTTTTTATTTTTGTCAAGTTGAATCAGAGGATTAAATTTAGTTCTAATTTGCGTGCTCCTTTCGCTCACCAAAATGCTGAATGACTCTTTAGTCTCTGTGTTACGAGCGATCATTTCTGTGTTCAGAACTATCTTTTCTAACCGCGCTTCCATTTTATATATATAATATATATAATATATAACTTATGAAGATTATTTTTATGCTGAAGGCATATAAAATGTATCTAACCCACTTCTATATTTGCCGTTGTTTTTTTTACTGGTTAAATCTATCACTACAAATCCGTGCGTACGCTCCCACGCAGTTTTGCACAGTTTTACAAATTCGTTTTTAGACATATCATCTACGCCTACGTGATCGTTGTATATATTATTAATATTTTTAAGATCTTGACTAAATAAACAGATGAAGTTTGCATTGTCTCTGATTGTCTGTCTAGGCAGTTTGAAGTAGTTTTGTGCGAGGTAAAAGCAATCAACATTACAATGTCTTCCTCTGATGTAATACGATTCGCATTTGTTTTGTTTTTCTAATTGTAAGTCGTCGAAAATCATCAGCTTCTGCTTGGCACTCAAGTCTCTCGGATCGGGCACTTCTTCCGAAGTTTCAAAGAATCGACAGTTCATATCAGATTTTTTAACTATAGTTTTAGCCATTTCTTCAACGACTGATATTGGAGATACATTTAACCTGGCTATCTCGTCTTGACAACGAAACAAATTGACGATTGCTTCTTTAGGCAATTTTTCTTCGAATGCTTTTTTAAGTATTTTATATTCCGGTTGAAAGAGAGATCTTCCAAAAACCTGTAGGCTGTCGTAGTCTAACCATCCTGGGTTTAAAAGTAAATTTAATAGTAGCGTAGTCTTCCCACATCCAGACTTACCTACGATCTGACCCCTTATACTTCTAGGTAATAACGGGTTATTAAATCTTTTCGATGTCTCGTCGTTCCAAGATAAATCTTTAACTTCCATTTCTTTTTTAATTATAAAAATAGTTTTATATTAAAATGTATATGGAACAGATGTATTGCGTAAAGTGCAAGAGAGAAACCGAATCGAGAAATATTCAAAATTTCATCACTAAAAATAAGAGACCTATGCTTTAAGGCGTATGTGTCGAATGCGGAAAAACTAAAACTCGATTTGTTTCCACTGCCAAAAAAGGAGGCGATCTAGTTGGGTCTTTAAATTCAGCTACTAGTAACATTAAACTGCCGTGGGCTAAATTTCCTGGAGAATTGCATCTTCCAGGACATTCGTTTACGGGCCCAGGAACTAGATTAGATTTAAGATTGAATCCTGACGGCTCCCCAAAGACTGGAGTAAGCCTGTGGACAGAGTCAATAAAGCAGCATACTCTCACGATTTAGCTTATGACCAGTATTCGGATACAGCTGCTAGAAATGCCGCCGACAGAGTAATGGTAAATGATTTAAATAATATAAATAATCCTACTATACGTGCGCGCGTCGAAAGAGCGATAGTTAAACCTATTTTGTCTGCTAAAGCCAATCTCGGTTTAGGTCTAGCTTCGTCCGATTCAAAGCCGGGTGCAAAATCTCCGCCAAAATGGACGGATGAACTAGCTGACGAGTTACATAAACCGGTAATACGACATTTTACAAAAAGGAAGGTTTACGTTAATGGTATCGATCAAATTTGGGCTGCAGATCTTATAGACATGCAGGCTTTCGCGGAAGATAACGATGGCGTTAAATATTTATTAGGCGTTATCGATATTTTTTCAAAATACGGGTGGCTTGTCCCGATAAAAGATAAGAGTGGAAAATCTGTGTTCGATGCTTTCACCAAAATATTTTCCAGTAGCGGACGGAAACCCGAGAAACTCTGGGTCGATAAAGGTAAAGAGTTTTATAATAAAGACGTGAAATCAATTGGATTCCAGTTATACTCTACTGAAAATGAAGAAAAGTCATCCGTTATCGAACGATGGAATAGAACTATGAAAGAGAAAATGTTCAAATATTTCACAGCTAATTCGACTAGGAAATATATCGATGTTTTAGAAAATATGGTTGCTCGTTATAACAACACTAGACATTCTTCCATCAAAATGACTCCAATAAAAGCGAGTATAAAGATAAATGAGACTATTGTATGGAAAAATTTATATGGAGGGTTACACCCAGAACCACCTGATAAACCTAAATTTTCAATAGGAGATAAGGTTCGAATTTCTAAGAAAAAGAAGACCTTCGAAAAAGGTTTTACGCCTAGATGGACAGAAGAAGTCTTTACTGTGACAAAAATTCAATACACCGATCCTCCGACCTATAAGATAACAGATTTAAACGGAGAACAGATTCAAGGATCATTTTACGAGCAAGAATTACAAAAGACGACTCAGGAAGTCTATAGGATCGAAAAAATCATAAAAAAACGCGGAAAGATAACTTTTGTCAAATGGGTGGGATATCCCGAAAGTTTTAACTCTTGGATTGATAATGAAAGTTTGATAAAGCTACATTAGAATCTCCATTCGAAACTGTGAGAAATCTCCATTTGCAACCTAATGTTACTACTTACTTATTACACCGGCCCGGCATCCTACTTGTGTTACTACTTATCACACCGACCCAGAATACTCTTATTGCTACTACTTGTATTACAAATTGTGGGAAAGCAATTCTTAAGTACAAGCCATGTAATCAAGCAGCTCAATTGGCTGTTAAGATGGGTTCCACTGGTATGTTAAATTCTTATGCTAAATCTACTGTTCTTTGACTCAAATATTGTCTATGTATGTATGTATATTGTATATGTATATGTAAGTATGAAATAAGTATGAACAGTACTGCATGTATGTATATTGTGTATGTATATGTAAGTATGTGTGGATGGATGGATGGATGGATGAATGGATGGATGGATGGATGGATGGATGGATGGGAGACTTAGCAACATAAATATATATTACCATGTAGTAGTATATGCTGTAAATCTCGATGCCGTATAACTTGGTCAACATTTATCATGGAGATGAGCTTGAAATAGTTTCTGTTGTGTTATCAGACTTACTTACTTACTGGTACTTGAAAAAAGTGTACTTCATGTTGAAGGTCATGGTGCCTACTTCCTGTGTTTTTGGCTGAGATGTTCTCAGAAGTGAATTTTTACATTACAATTGCTGCAGCGCTTGACTGTGATCCTTCTTACCTGCCACTTTCGCTTAACAGAGTGCGTAAGAAAGCTAGGATAGAGCATGCTGAAGCTGTAAGATCTGAATTTGTACCAGATTAGCCACTGGTACTACACTGGATTGGGTAAACCCTGAATATGATCTTTGGAGCAGGAAATGTTGACAGCCTGCCAGTGCTGGTTTCAGGTGATGGTGTGAATAAGCTCCTCTTTGTGCCCAAATTAGCCTTTGGGACAGGATGCAATAAATTCATGGTCGTTCATATTCTTCTGAAGTTGTGAAAACTCACAGTTGACAAGGTTCAAGCCTTGAACTTTGATGCTATGTCTGTCAACACTTTGAATTTCAACGGATTGTGTGTTCTGCTGGAAGACAAATAAGCTGAGAGCTCTTGTGGTTGGCCTGCCGTCATCATGTAATGGAATTGATTTTAGCCAAAGTATATTTTTGTTTTCTCAAGGAGTTTGCTGAAAGAAAGTCAGATTCAGAGATCAGACACAACTACCAAGAGCTCATTGAGCTGACAGTGGTTATCCTTGGAAGTCAGTCTTCAATAATTCACTGGAGAGTCCTGGGCTAATTCACCATGCACACCGGATGGCCAAGTTACTGTATGCAATCAAAATCTACCTTTCTGGGATCAGATTAATTAATTTTTTAAGTTTGGCGCCCTGTTTTACGCAAAGGCATGGACAAAGGCAGGGAGGAAGGAGAAATTGGTAGGGGAGTAAGGCAAGGATGCCCACTATCACCAATTCTCTTCAACATATACATAGAAGAACTGATACAAGAGGCAATGGAACAGACAGGAGAGGGTATAAAAGTGGGTGGAAGACTCACAAGAGCCTTAAGATTTGCTGACGACCAAGCAATGCTGGCAACTACACAAGAAGGACTGCAGAAATTGATGGATCAACTAAACAGGACCTCAATAAAATACAACATGAAGATAAATATCGGAAAGACAAAGATTATGAGGATAAGTGCAGGGGAGGAGGAGATCGAAATGAAAATAACAATAAATGGAGAGGAGGTGGAACAGGTCAAGAGCTTTTGCTACTTGGGAAGTGTGATAACAACAGTGATATTAAACGAGGAGAGTTGATGAGAGGAGGACTGAGCAAAGACCTAAAGAAGAGACTTGTCAAGGCACTGGTATGGAGTGTGGTACTGTATGGGTCGGAGACGTGGACCATCAGGAAAGAGGATATCAAGAGATTGGAGGCCTTTGAGATGTGGATATGGAGAAAATTGGAAAAGGTGAGCTGGACGGAGCGAATGACAAATGAAGAGGTGTTGCAAAGAGTAGAAGAAAAAAGATCACTGATGACAACGTTAAGAGAAAGACAAAAGAAATGCATTGGACACATATTAAGAGGAGACTCCCTCTTGAGAGAAATCATAGAGGGGAGATTGGAGGGAAGGAGAAGGAGAGGAAGACCGCGACAGATGATGCTTGGATGGATGATGACCGAAGGATACAGCGGACTGAAGAGAAAAGCACAGCGAAGAGAAGAATGGCGTCATTGGAAGTGGAAACCTGCCGAAGGGCAGAGAACTTGAAGAAGAAGATGGACAAAGGCCCCACTTGCTGCTGAAGCTCCAGAACAAGATCTATCACTTTGGATTGGTCTAGGACAATATGAGTCTATTGACTGTGAGGATAGCGTTGCTGCCAGGAAGGTCCTAGAAAACCACTTGTGGTACCTTTCAGACGATGCTTTAGGTCTGGCACTGTTCTCAGACTAACTTCCTGTAACAGATAAAGTGAAATTGTCGAACTGAATGACTGCAAGACCAACTTCCTGTAAGAGATAAAGTGAAGGTTGTCGACAGAATGACTGCAAAGCCTGGTGAAAGGAGGTGAGAAGTGATGTTAAGGTACTGAAGGAGAGGTTTTTTGGTGGTTTTGCAACCCAGTGAGCACTGACACTACTGTCACACCTGAAGATGAGTGATTTTTGTTCCACTTCAACCAGAGAAATGGATTGAGAATGAGGATTATAAGCAAGGCAGAGAGATAATTCAGCAGCTGAGAGGGTGCACGTGAAGTTGATAGGTCTAAAAAACTGAGAGGGTGGCCTGGTTTCTAGCTTGAACTTTATTTTTTACCATGTATCTGTGGACCACACTAATCCTGAGCTGCGTTCCTGAACGCATCCTGAATGCATACGTTCATAACACTGTAATTGCATTTACGCACGTGCCTAAGATCTTAACGAGGTGGTTCATCTATTCCTGGAAGAAAGCTATCGTCTACCAATATTAACTTACGCCTCAGCCATAGTTAGATATACGATCAAACAGGAATATGAATTGAATGCACGTTGGAACTCTGTATATATAGAGTTATTTGGTTTCAATAAATGGGAATCTGTTAAAGAGGTCATTCCATGTGAGATCAACCAGACCCTCCCACCTTCAACCTTAGATTTGGCTGACAATTTTTGCATCTGTTTGTCCACTACCTATTCAAGCTCTACAACACTAAGTTAAAAGCATTGTTTTATCTGTTGTCTCAAATGCGTATAGGCCTACTTGCAGCCGAAGATATGCTCCAGTTTACCTGACAGACCAACTTTGAAGACCCTTATCACCATGAAGACATAGAGTAATAGTGCTAAGATTTGTTACATACAGAGTGAACTATATGCAGAAAACAGAAATTTAAAATTTTTGCAATTGCTTTTATTGTCTTCAATGCTACCATGCCATGAATATTACAGATTTAAATTGACAACAGCGCTTTTGGTCACTTTTACACCAATATTAGTGGGAAAATATTTGCTTTCAATTCAGAATGATTTGCAGAATCAGAAAGTACACAAAACGTTGTACAAAATCACAACATTTTGCAGGCCTATGTGGATCTGTTCCAGAGATACTGGCCTCTGAACATGTCACCATTTTCCCAATATCAGCTGGTGAAGTTGACCCCCGTTCATCAGTTTGACCAAGATTAGCATGTCAGTATGAATTCATTTGCAAATTAACACCACAGTAAAGTACATCCAGTGGGAGCCCATTACTTGCTATTTCAAAATATGAAGCGATTAAAATGTTGTTACTACTGCTTTTCCTCATATTGGTCTGGCAAATTCAAGAAAATACAGTTTGCGATTTCTGAAACGGCATATTGGCAGCTGTACTGTAAAGTCTGTACTCAAGACACAGTCATCATAACAGGCCCATTAGGTCGCCAACAACTTTCTGAATACAGCAGTGAAAACCTCAAGCCTCTATCTGCTCTACTTCTTGACTTATTTCATGTTGAATATGGCTTCAGAGAACATTTCGCGAAATCAGATCCAAATTTTCGACTATCCCAACTCACTTTTAGATGGTATATCTCGGTCAAATATTTGAATATTTGAATATTTGAATAAAATTTGGCATTTGGGCCTCAATGTGGTGGCCAAACATAAAGGAAAAATTGCAGCCAAATCTAAAGTTGAAGGCGAGAAAATGTTTTAAAAAACTGGTTGATTTCACACGGAATGACCTAAAGGCTTCATATGTGGCTTGACAGATTGGACTTGCATCACATTATTAAGAAACGTCGCATGATGTTCTATTGGCGAATAGCTCGTTCAACATCTAAACTTCTTCAAAATATTTTATGGTGTTACCTTTATGATTCCGAACTCCTTGTCATTTCGAATAGCAAATATAGTCTCACAACTGCCATTTACACCACAGTAGTTTTCTTAGTTTGTGCGTTTGGAATTGTGTTTAATTTTCGTAGTTTGTGCTTTTGAGGTTGTGTTTATTTTTCATAGTTTGTGCTTCTTAAAATTCGGTTTATGCAGCGTGTATGTTTTACTACTGTGTAATTTGACTTGTTTTTTTTTTGTCTTCGAGCGTAATAAAGTGCTCATCGGCTATTTCACAACGGTTGTACAATGGGCCTATCTGTGTATAATGCAACATTTGCTCGGACCAACTTCCGCTCCAGATAAAATTCCTCCGGGGCTTAGTTCCGCTCCAGAATAAAATTTCGGAACGCTGACTTCCTGTGTAAAATATTTTTTCAGGACAAAAGCAAACATATCCAGACAGACACAGAGGGGCTGTCATTCAGCTTGCGTTGTGGTCAGAATAAAGAAACAGTGGCGTCCACTGGCGAAACAGTTTAGACACGCTAGATAAAGGATATATAATCTGACTCTACCGATGGTCTTGGTGGACCAACGGTGAAGCTGGATAACTTCGAACCAAACAGTCTCGGGTTCAAATCAGCCTTACGCCGGTATTTTTTAAATTTCTTTATTAAACACACAGTCTCTCTCTCTGCGTGTATACATGTATGTTTACATGTATGTTTACATGTCTGGTCTTAAAAACACCATCGCCAACGACTGCTTATTAAATGAGATCTGAAGCGGATGTTGCTAATGTAATGCTGCTAATCCAGCTGCTGCTAATGCAGCTGCTCCTGCAGCTGCTCCTGCTGCTGCTGAAGCTGAAGCTCCTGCTCCTGATGCACCTGTGATGGGCATTTGCACCTGTGATGCGCATATGCACTGTTTACTGAACAGTGAGCCAAAATCGAACCAGATACACTACTTATGGGTTCTGTCGAAATGCGCTAAAACACACCTATGGGTTCTGTCGAAATGCGCTAAAACACACCTAATAACCACTACTCACAATAATTTTTACTTGTGTCATTAATCATTTCCTTGCAAGTTGCAGGTGAACATGTGTCATATTTTCTCCACGCATGCAAATTGCTTAAGATCTCACACGTAGGTCCTTACTGAAAAGCACTCTACTGCTCTCCTTAGCTTTATTCCTGTCTGCCTTTTATAGGTCTACTTCTGTGATCTGCACCGAAGAATCTCCTTGGAGGCTAAATTACAAAATAGAAAACTGCAAAGTTGTTTTCAAAGTCTGTGAAATACGACTGCTAGGTGTTATTGCCAAAATCCAAGTAGAGGTATTATAGGCCTCTGTATTCGCTCTCTTGCCAGGCATAAGGGCCTTTGGAATTCTTATATAGGCCTATTTATTGCTTAAAATATCGGCTTTTATTTACATAACCAAAATTAAACATCAGCAGGCCAAAAGTGTAAATTTAACATCTTTAGTATGTTCATTGCAGTGGTTTACAATGCAAGAACTATTCCACGCAGGAATAAGCTGTAGATGACGATACCGGTATATATATAAAGCAAGTCAAAATTTGAGCCTACGGCCATAAGACTCTGTCTATAGAAAATACCAGTTAATAGCTGACGGTATTAGGCATCTTCGCGCTTGCGCAAGACGTTTCTGTTTCCACGAACGGAGCTTCTGTACCGAGGTCGCCTATGAATAGTCTGCTGCGAGATGGCGCCGTAAAACTCCCTAGATACGATACGGTGCGATAGTTGATAAGAAAAACTAATAAGGCAGTATAAAGCTGCTATAGAAAAACTAAACGACTTATACAACACAAATTACCAGCTTTATAAGGTGCGATTCTGTAGACTTGGATTTGTGAAACGATACAGAGCCTAAGTGAGTGCAGTCAAAATATTGGGTGTCTTATAGTATAGTTAAGATAAGTGGATTTTCCCTTCTCTTCTTTTAGAGGAATTAATTAAGTTTTCAGATTGGTTCTTGCGCCATGTTAATAGTCTTGGCAATAAGGTGTCCCTCGAAGCGGGAGTTCATCCCTTTTGGGACATACTTTTGTCTCCAGTTTGTGCTATGTGACGTTTTCATATTTTTTTCATAATCTTTGGTTTCAATAACTGATTTTGTCATTCTCATTGTCATAGTCTATTAGTCTACTACAAGCGTAGCCTAAAAGGGTTAGCCATACAGCACAGATTGCGGGTACTATATTAAAGTGTTAATAGATATATAATTAAAGCTCCAATGGATTTCAAATGTAATGTTTCGCAGCTAAAGAGATTAATTGCATCTCTGACTGGTAATTTAGGATACATGATGAGTTAACTCACGTGATGCTAATCCAAAAGAGCAACGCAGGCGAGGGATCTCACAAGGTATAGGCCTGTTCATTTTGAAACGAGACGTCTATAAACGTCTCTTAAAGCGCTACAGAAAAGCGCAACATTTAAGTACACATGTTTTACATAATTAACTGAAGCCTGTGGTAGGTGTAGGCCTACCATAAGCCTAAGGGACACTGTGGAATCATTAACATCGACCAATACAACCCATGGATAAAATCATGAATGTAGGGCCTATGCCTGGTTACCCTGAGGGCAGAAACGGTTTCAACCTATGACTGGCTCATCAGGTCGCGTAGTAAACTTATATGCGTCATAGTAGGCCTACTATATAACTGATCTCACCTTGTATTAATGCCATCAAAATATAAAGTCATAACAGTATGAACGAGTGAAAGGATAAAACGGCAAAACATGAAGCATTGAAGAAACACTCGGATCAGCTTAATATGCCAACGCATGACTAATGCATAGGCTTAACAAACTAGTCCTCAAGGCTTAGCCTTGGACTAGAAGCTAAGTTTTGCGGCTTCGGCCTTGGTCCTGTGACGCCTGCCCTAGGCCTCGACCTTGTGGCTTCTGTAGAATCGATGCTTCGGCTAATAAAGCCTGTGCCAAGGAGAAATGAAGGGTGAAAGGTACACTGCATGCTTGGCAAGACTTGGATGGAAGACCATGGTACAGAACATACAGTGGTGGCTGATACATGAACTCCTATATAATAGCCTATATTATAAAGGGGTCCAAGGCAGTTACAAAGGAGCAAGGGTATTCTTACGTAATACGTTAACCAGTCCACCACTGACTTATTAAGGCAAAGATTAATGTTCCTCTGTTCATCTGTCTCTGTATTGTCGTCTCAGTTTCTGTCATTTCACTCGCACTGACCAAGGCTTCTGCCATCTATAGTCACGTCAGCTCACGTCAAGTCAAGTCAACTCACGTCAAGTCAACTCACGTCAAATCAGTACAAGTCAAATCAAGTCAGTCTGTCAGTCAGAGAGACAGTTAAATGATACATTTGTGACTAAAGATTTGTGTCAGACTGACAGTCAATCACAACCTCGTGGTCCTGACCTCAACTTCGTGGGTCTTGGCCTCGGCCGCAACCTCATCGATCCTGGCCACGTTAGCATTATTGGGTTAACTTCGGCCGGGTTACTGAACTGTTTTTGAAAGCTTAGTGGAAAGCGTGTGTCCCACTTCGGCCTACGATTTATCACAGCGATTTCCGTCAGTTTTAGTTGGTCAGAGCTGTAAAGAAGCCATAAATTAACACATATGCACAATTTAGATTCATGCTACTGACTTCTTCGAAAGATAAGACATACTTTATAGGCTACAATTATATGCTACTCGTGTAGTCTATAACTCAATTCACATAAATCATGGTACAATATGTCATTTGATAGGATAAATCGTTGATGCATATAAAAAAATATTTTCATACATATATAAATACATAAACGCATACACTTGTGCGTTCTCACAGGCATTATATATAATACAATGAATGTACGTGAATGGATGCATGTACGTACCTGCACACACGCATATGAGTAGATTGCCTGAATGGGCGCTATATGAATGTTTCTTAATGATAATATGTAGCCTATATCCATAGGCTGTTTTTCTGTCTTAGCGGACTGGATGTTAATCTGATTACGGTCTGGATTTGGTGTGCCATCGGTTGACGCCTTGTGCATTAGACCCAAGCGCTATAGAAGTTGCTAATTACGACGAGGCCTTTGTATATGCATACACACACGCACATATCTATGTACCGAGCAATTTACTGCATCCAGGGTTCGTAGGAAGCATAAAACATCGCAAGGGTTTTTGTCTACTTGACGCAGCCTTTAGTCTGGTGAGTAGAGAACTCGTCGAACAGGAAAAGCAACATGTCACGATTCGTCCAAAGACAACAATGGTCCTTAAGAATATTAACATAATATACACGCATACAGGACCTATCGATGCATATATATATATACTAGTGTATTTGCCCGTCATATTATGACGTCATATTACAGGCCTATATGTATCGTTGGTTATCGCCGTCGTCAAGACCGCCGTCGTCAAGACAACCAGTTTATGTTTCACAATAGAACAGAACCCGTTTGTGACGTAGCGTCCCCCGACAGACGGACACTATATGGATATTATATGTATATATATATATATGTATATATATATATGTGTGTATATATATATATACATACTTGTAGGCCTATATATGCTGGCTACAGTGCGTGTGTGTAGACTATAGTCTATTATAGGCCTGCAATCTGGCATGTAGCGATAATTACGTCTGCGAAATATGGTTTGACACCCATGCACCCGTTCAAAAGCTAACCTTATGCGTACAGTACAGAATAATGTGTGTGGGAGAGTGTAGAGCGAGAATGAGAGACAGACAGACAGACAGACAGACAGACAGACAGACAGACAGACAGGCATAGAGAGACAGAGATACTGTGAGAGACAGATACCTTAGTGCATAGGTGTATATTATTTCTTTGTGTGTGTATTTCTATAGAGAGCAATGGAGCAGATTATTAATGCTCTGGTCTTATCCAGAGACGTGGCGATGACTGATACGGTTACCACACAGTTGCGTAATCGCTTACTAATCGTTCAATAATTCAACATCTCATCATTCAGTCATGTATCCTAACGTGCCATAATTACACAATTACATAATTACAAGTAGACCTCTTGGAGGAAACATTCCTTAAACGTAATCGTAATTTGCCTTCTATTAATAGTGCAAGCGTGTGGATCTTTGTGACATACCGCATTGAGACCAGAATAACTGCAAGTTATAACTGTAGGTCCGAATTTGTGTTTGTTTATGCCTTTATGGACAGCAGTTAAACTGGACCAAAGCTCAAACCATTGCGAATCTTGTATTGTACTGAGGTTGCAAATAAAACTAATGTTACAAATTGCAGAACCTAAATAAGGCCTCAAGTCGTAGAAAATATCATAATTCTCATGACACAGGTCAAAATAAACAAGCAGAAGTTCGTAATTTATCTTAATTATCATCACAAAACTATATAGCAACAGCAAAATCACATACATCGTTATGAACCGTCAAATCCAGTGCTTTTTTCAGCCGGAACGCGCCGGAACGGCGTTCCGGCACCTTAAGTATTTTTCAGCTACTAAAAAATTTATTTATTTTAATAATAAAAACAATAATTTAGTTATTTTAATTTAATTTAAGTGTTTTGAACTGTTTTCGGTGTTTATTGAGACCCCTTCCAACTCCCAATCCAGTTTTTCTCGGGATTTTAGCCCACCCATAATTATTCCGTTTCGGAACCTATTAAATAAAACGACCTACAGTATACGGGATGTGCATTGTACTCGGAATAATCGATGAGTATGCGTTCTAGGTTCCCTGCCAGCATTTAGGGGACCCATGTGGGCTCTGTATACAGGTCAGGACTTCGGGCCCTGTTTACCTACTTACTTTGTTATATTAATATATCAGAAGCAGTTGAAATTTCGAGAACAGTCAGAAGGCGTACCGGTATGAAGGTTTTGAATGACACGACGAGAGAAAGAAAATGTCACTTTATTACAACGTCGACGAATTGAGGGCTGTTCCTCAGACGGGTCCCAGATGGTAATATGGGTCCTATATGGGCTCCGTGTGGATATATTGGCAGGATTCATGGATACAAAATTATAAATGCTACGCGTGTTCGTTCGTTAGGGTTTGATGAGCCGAAGAAACTCCTCGCGTGTCTTTGGGTCTCGGAGGAACTCTCCGAGCATCGTGCTCGTCGTTGTTCGGCTCTGGGTTTGTTGAACGCCTCTCATCACCATGCACATGTGTCTGCAACGACGACAAAAAAGGCCATCAATACCAACCCAGACAACAACAACAACTTGGGGCTGCTTCTGCATGCACTCTGTGAACTTCAGAGGCAGATCCAGGGTTTAAGTTGGCAGGGGTGACACAAGTATGGGGCGTATTGAAGAAAGCATATGTCAAACAAAGGGGCGTGTATCCGTCACTTGACGGATGCAGAGGATCGATGCAAGGCTAACCTTTCTCGTGGTCTTATCATAATTTGCATATATTAATCAGCCTTTCATCGTTAAGTAACTTTGGCATCAGTCAGACTATAGTGTGGACATCGCCTACGATTAGTATCGCTGAAGTACGTGGCGCTGTACAAATTAATTCTGATTACACCAGTCTTGTTGTCAAGACCTTAAACCAGAAGACCAAGACCAAGGCCAAGACTTTGAACCTCAAGACCAAGACCAAGACTTTAAACCTCAAGACCAAGACCAAGACCGAAAGTTTGAACCTCAAGACCAAGACCAAGACTTTGAACTTCAAAGGCCAAGACCGAGACCAAGATCCAAAAAATCACAATCAGATAAAGGCTTCTATTCCTTACTAAAGAATTGTCAAGTCAATACTCGCTATTTTAAGTAAAACGTGAGTCTTTTACTTTATTCAAGCAAATTAACTTCAAATGCAGACTGCAGATAATTCCGAATTCGAATTTACAAAAGTCCTTCATGCAAAATGTTATTCCAAATGCCTTTTCAATCAATCAATCAATAGATCTTTATTAATATTTCACAACAACAATAGTAAGTTAGTAGCATCCGCTAACTGTGAAGTGCCTAGATTACAAGTAATGCAAATCAATTTGACAGTAGTATACAGCACTTGCTAGCATTCAGAATATTAATAAAAGATGCAGTTATAAGTTTACGTAATGTCAAATAATCAGTAAACAGTACTCTTAGTATCTATCTATCATTGGTAGTCGCGAATAACAAAGGGTAACCCTAAAGGGATGGAAGTCCCGCTATCCAGGGAAGCCCTTCTATTTCTGTTATATAATTCAAATGATGGCAACTGAAAGCATCAATATCAGATAGGCCCACATAGTTTAGTGTGCATGATTATAGGTAAATTGTGATCGAATGTCTTAACTACGTATAACTAACAACACCAAAAGTGAACGTAATGTAATAGACTAAAGAAAATAATTAAAAAAAACAGGAGGGGGCCTAGGATAATTGGCCTCGACGAGCCCTAACTTGGACTCTACATACTATACCCCGTGATCGATCGAGTCAGTCGATCAAGTCGATCGAAACTCGACCAAGTCGAGTCGGTCGAAAAATCTTCGACTCGATCGACTTGCAAGTCGAGTCGATCATAGGTTTTGACAAGTCGAGTCGATCGTTGTTTCCTCGACTTGACTCGACTTTGAAATATTTCTTACTATTTTTTGCTGTTACTTCACAAAATGACCCACGTGATGTGATGACGTAATGCTTTGTAAACGCACAACTACAGTATTAACCTGACTTGAAGTTCAGTGCAAACTATGAGCCTCTTGGTGACTTCGTAGGCCCCATATAGTGGAAGCTGCAGATACTTTTTTTAACAGTGTTACGGTGAAAATGGAAAGATTAAGATGCGTTAAAAATGCGCCAGTTTCAGGATATTTCAGATCTGTAGTCAGCATGATGTAAAAATAGTTATTTTTACATCATGGTAGTCAGTAGGCCTAACGACGGTCGAGGATCTCAAAAAGTTCGAATGTCTGTAAGTTAGGACGGGACTGAATGCTTCGACTTTGGCCAAAAGCAGTGGCTCGGAAAGTGTTTAATAGTTGCGTGAGTTAACCTCAGGCAAAGTACAGACCTAAAATGGATAGAATTATACAATATACATTATATCCGATATAACCAATAAAAATATTTTGTCATTTTTTACAATCAGTGGAAAAGTTTATTATACTAGGCCTACATATTCATGAAATGAAACGCGTCTATAGCACAATAAGTCAATAACTACTTTAGCAAGGATCAAATACAAAGCGCCAGCCAAAAGTTGTGTGAGCAGTCTTGTGCCTCGGCGCTACAGACCTAAAACTTGAGTGAGCATTGGCTCCTTTGGCGCCCTGGCTCCCGGGCCTCTGACCAAGAGATACAGTCCAAGTCGACAAAGTCGACCAAGTCGATCGTTTATTTGCCAAGTCGATCGAGTCGACGAGAGGTCGACTAGTCGACAAAGTCGATCGAGTCGATCGTCGGCCGAGCCAAGTCGATCGTAGCAGTTCGACTCGATCGATCACGGGGTATACTACATACTCATCGCTGTTATCAGCGGATTTAAAGAACTAAATGAAGGTAAGGAAGACTCCCACATTAGACTCCGCTGATGATAGTTGCCTATATTTAGAAGTTGCCATATGGAGGCAGATTACACAAGATAATTTATTCATTAAGTAAAAATATTCTTAGGCTCTTTTTGAATATAGACTTATTTTTTGCATTCCTAATTTCGACTGGTATAGAGTTCCATACTCGCGGTCCAGCTGACTTGATGCTGAACTTTCTCAAATTAGTTCGAGCTTTGGTAGGTCGGTAGAGTTCAGCACCTCTAGTATAATGTTCGTGTATTTTTGAATTTAAAGTAAAATACCCTTCAAAGGAGGCTGGTAGCAGATTATGACTGTATGAATATACACCGTGTCTCAAAATAAACTGTGCAAAATTGTTTCTGTTAGAACTTCGTCAAATTTCCACCAATTTTAATAATTTTTGGTCAATAGATGGCAAAATGGCTGAAATTTTATGCTATACATAAATTTTCCACCTCACCTGACTCATGTCACCGCACTACATTGTTAAACACAGATGTACCAATTTCTTATATAACGCTTAAATTTTATTGCATGCAACAAACTATCGAACGACTTAATTAGCACGCAGTAAAGTAAAATATGACAGATCTGCTTAAAAGTGTTAGAATTGGTGCTCGAAATGTGCCCCGGTTACACGGACACAAGCGCTTAGACGGCGACGCCACTGGCCGATAGCAGCATCAACGATCGACTGGTCAAAGCGCGCCCACTCGTCGATCAGACGCGTTTTGAGTTCGTCGACGTTGGCTATTCTGGAGCGGTAAACCTTTTCCTGCACCACACTCCATATGCTATAGTCGACTGGGTTAAGATCCGGTGAATTCGGCGGCCACAGTGTTGGAGGTATGAAGTCGGGCGTTTCTCGCTCCAGGAAAGAGACCGTGTCGCGTGCTCGATGCGCGGGGCGCCATCCTGTTGAAAGAATAGCGTCGCCGTCTAAGCGCTTGTGTCCGTGTAAGCAGGGCACATTTCGAGCACCAATTCTAACACTTTTAAGCAGATCTGTCATAACAATTAAAAACTCTGCTAAGTAAACCATATTTTACTTTACTGCGTGATAATTAAGTCGTCAGATAGTTTGTTGCATGTAATAAAATTTAAGCGTTATATAAGAAATTGGTACATCTATGTTTAACAAGGTAGTGCGGTGACATGAGTCAGGTGAGGTGAAAAATTTATGTATAGCATAAAATTTCAGCTCTTTTGCAATCTACCTACCAAAAATTATTAAAATTGGTGGAAAGTTGACGAAGTTCTGACAGAAACAATTTTGCACAGTTTATTTTGAGACACGGTGTAGTAGTAAAGCAATTTGTAAGGCATTAACTTGTTTAAGGTTTAGGAGGTTAAGGTCTTTGAAAATTGGTTTAGAATGTTCGAATCGACCCGCTCCGACTATCATCCGGACTGCTCTTTTCTGCAGTATTACCAATCGTTGTAGAGGAGAGGCGTAGTTTGAGGCCCATATTAAATTAGCGTAGGAGAGATAAGGAATAATTAGGGAGTTGTATAAGCTCAGTCTGATATTTTTTGGAAGCATTTTTGCAACTCTAGAAACTATTCCTATATTTTTTGCAATTTTTAAGGATATGTAGTTTATATGTTCCCTCCAACTCAGATGTCGGTCAATGAAAACACCAAGAAATTTTATAGAGTCTACTTTAGTGATGGGTTCGCTATTAATGGATAGCTCTCCAATTGCAGGCTTGATTTTTCTGTAAGATTTAAAGACTATGTAGATTGTTTTATTTATATTGAGTGTTAGCTTGTTTGCCACAAACCAATCATTAACTTTGCTAAGCTCAGCATTAATAGATTCCATAAGGGCAGTCCAAGAGGTACCAGAACTGGTATCATCTGCAAAGAGGACAAAATATAGGGAAGTAGAAATCTGGGCAAGGTCATTTATGTATAATAGGAACAGTAGAGGTCCCAAGTTGGATCCCTGAGGCACTCCCGAAGAGATAATTCCCGGTTGTGAGTAAGCGCCATTGCAACATACTATTTGGGTACGTGATTCTATGTAGCTTCTGAACCATTTAATCGAGATCCCCCTAATTCCAAAATTATTCATTTTTTTATATTAATATGTCATGATCTACAGAGTCAAATGCCTTGGCTACATCGATGAATATCCCCACTGCATATTCATGGTTATCTATCGCATTGGATATTTTGTCCTCCATGTCAATCAATGCCATGAAGGTAGAGTGCCCAGACCGGAACCCATGTTGAGAGGGATGGAGAGCTTTAGTTTTATTAATGAAGGAGCTAAGCCTATCATGCATTACCTTTTCCAGGAACTTAGCAAAAAATGGTAATATGGAAATAGGTCGGTAGTTTTCACAATTTTGCTTATCGC
>OY744606.1:36279094-36391705 GCA_963556255.1 Allolobophora icterica
GGCGCGGCAGTGGTGATGATTATCTTACTGCTGCTACGCGTGGATAAGGCCTCCGATTTTTGTCGAAGGGCTTAGGCAAGTCTGACAGACCGACTTCTTGAACACATGTGATCAGACGAGTAATTTGTGAAACACTTTTCTTTTATTATCCAAATGAACTGAATTTCCTTTAGGCTCTCGCCAGACAAAATATATTCCAGATCGATTCAAAAGATTTAAAACAGCCTCAATTACGATCAAATTCAACGCGCACAATACTCGTAAGCTCAAAGCACTCAAATACTCCAGACAAAATGAACGAATAAAACTATTAAACTATCGACAACGCAATAATCAACTCACTGCACTATCAAACCCGAGAACAAACCCCAACAGAACGCCTCTCACCGGACAGACCCTGCGCAAGCCCCCTTTTATATGGGTTTGTGGCGCCAACAACCCCCTTCGCAACCCCTACTCCAACCCCTCCTCTCGGGTTGCTCCGCCCATGGACCTCAGTGAGGTACCTCGGATCCCTATGTCCCTTTCACATGGGATCCTGAAGCTCCGCCCATGATCTCCGTGAGGTACCTGAGTTCGCGCCAAAACCCATTGGCTGCGCCCATGAACCTCAGTGGGATACCTCGGTTCGCGCCAAGACCCTTTGGCTCCGCCCATGACCTCTGTGAGGTACCTGGGATCCCTATGCCTCTATCATGGGAGCCCTCTTAAGCTCCCCCCCATGACCTCTGTGAGGTACCTCAATTCGCGCCAGAACCCTTAGGCCCCGCTCATGACCTCCATGAGGTACCTAGGACCCCGTGTGGACCTCCCTGGGACCCCTTAGGGTTCAATTAGGTTCATTATCATTTATGCAGCGCCCAAATCCGCTACATCTTCCTCCCTCCGGGCGAAAAGGGTGTCCTCACCCTTGAAATAAAATTCCATCACAAAAAGAACAAAAGTGGTCACACAACAACAAAAAGTCGCAATTCTCAGCACTTCCTACTCCACTAGTCTTGTAACACAACAAAACACTTCAGGATCAGAGGATCGCAATGAATATCAAACTCATTCATTCTGTTTCTTACTGGTTAAATTTTCTATCCGGGTCATTTCGGAAACCAGCATCTTCTAACATCACTTCCGTCACTACAAGCGGTAACGCGCCGGCCTGCGAGTTTCACGTCGTGGTCGACCGCAGTCAATCGCAGTATTCGCCGTTTGATCGCTCGTCGTATCCTCTTCCTTATAAGCTTCTTCTTCTTCAAAACAACGCTTCAAATTATCGACATGTGCTGTGAACGGTCGAGAATTCGGCGTTTTCCGGAGGACATAGTTCACTGCACCTCGCTGTTCCACAGTCTTGAACTGAGCGGGACGAGCGCGTAGGTCGTAAGTGTGACGACGTCGTTCCGCCGATACTTTCAACTGTTCTCGTACAAAACAATATGCAGTTTCAAATCGTTCCGCCAGTGTTTCCACATAATCGACGCAGGTGACATTCGCATGGCCGTCGTCGGGGGGTCGTCCATAGACAAGATCCAGTGGTGCTCTTGTCTCGCGACCGAACAGGAGGAAGTTCGGACTGAAGCCCGTCGTTTCGTGCAGCGACGCCCGGTAGGCGGCCAGGACATGGGGCAAAACTTCGTCCCAATCCCTCTTGATGGCTGCAGATAACTTTACTAATAATTTGTGACGCTTCCGATACAATTTCCCATCAAAATTTGTCAAATGATCGGTAAGTATTTGCAACGGGGCCCCGTACCTCACAATTATGGTCTCGACTGAAACTCTAGCCACCGATGTCGCTTCCTGGTTAACCCACAAACAGCACGCCAGCGTTAGTGCCGTTGCAATAAACACCAGCAGAACTGGGAAAATGTTTCTCTTAGCTATTCTCATACTGCTCTGTCTCACAGCCAACACGCTATCTACATGCTCATCTACCGCAATTCTATACGGCAATGGCCGTCGTCTTAAGGCTGTCGTGCCGGTCTTGCATCACCTGTATCAATCTTATGTGTAGTCACGGTCGTCCAACCAAGATCTCTTTCTATTGCAGAAAATATATCCTTGTATTCTATCAACAAGTTTCGCAGCTGTACGCGATCATCCGGCCTCACCTCTTCCGGAAGATCTTCCAGCAGAGAGTCAAGGGTAAAATCACCCTTAACCTGACCTCTACCTTCTTTACTAACACTGCTATGTTCAACCTCTACTGGATGTAAACCTCCTAGCACTTGGTCTTTACTTAGCCTAACCGGGTCTTCACTAAGGTTCACCACCTTTACCTGGGTCGTATCTGCACAGTCTCCCACCACCACTCGGGCTAGGTGAACACCAGGCTGGTCCTCCGCAGCCTCAGTCATCCATGCAGGCGCTTTAGTAGCTAAGTCCCCGTACTGCGTCTTGACTGACACATCCTGTTGGCACTTAGGGGATACCACAACCTCTTCGGCGACGATCACGCGCCGACACCACATGGACCCGTTACCTCTTACAAGGGAAACACGCCGACGGCCAACAAACAGGGCCCCAGCACCAAAGCCTAAGCGACATCGGTGTTCCCTTAACCAATCCATACCTAACATGGATTCCGCGATCTGGTCAGATACCAGAAAAGCCGTGTTGATTTCAAAACCCTCTCGAATCTTAATTGGTATGTTTACTTCTCCAAGGACCCGTATATCAGACCCATTAGCAGCCATCAAAAAACGATTGCAAGGACGTAAGTTTAACCCTTCAATAGTAGAATATGGCACCAAGCTTACTTCTGATCCGGTGTCAATCAGGCAGGTCTGCGGTCGTCCGTTGACTATACCTCGTATGTAGATGGCGTTGTTGGTTGCGCGATTCGGAAGCCTTGACCGCGCAGTGTGATTAGTGACAACTTCCTCGGTTACATTGGTCGGTTCGGTACCGACCGTTGCCGTTGCTGGCTGACGTTTGAAGGGCCGGCGGCCTTGCCGGCAGTTGCGAGCGATGTGACCGGGTCGGCCACAGTCGAAGCAGGCCGCCGTGCGCCGTGAAACTCCTTGGTTGCCTTCCGAGGGCCGAGCATCTCGCTCGGTTGCATCGGTCGTCGCAGCTGGGCCCCGCAGTTCTCGAAGTTGTCGGTCAATATTACTCTCCAGCTCCCGCTGCCATCTCCGTTGCTCTTCGCGCTGCTCAGCGAGAAAGCGGTCAATCCGTGACTGGATCTGAGCGTCGAGGTCGGTCTCCTGCGTCCTTCTCACTTGGTTCGGCTGCATTCTCCGATCGTCCGTATCCGACGTTCGCTGGTAGGCCTCGAGACGAAGCGCCGTCCTGTAGGCCTCGTCCAACGTCTTCGGCTCTCGCTCGCGTACCTTGAGCGAAAGCTCACGGTCTCGCATGGCTTCCAAGAAGGAGTCCCTGGCGATGATCTGTGTAGTCTCATTTGATGGTACCGGGTATGCGAGTACCACCAGTCGCCGAATGTCATGAAGAAGATCACCGAGGCTTTCACCGACGTTCTGGCGTCGATAGTAGAGCTGCGCACGGAAGGTTTCTGCTTGACCCTCCGTTCCGTATCTTTGGCGTAATCGCTCGACCAACTCTTCGTAAGTTACATCTTGTCGGGCGCCGAAATCCCATAGCAGCTGAGTCGCGGCTTTCTCCAATGAGCATCGCAGAAAGTCGATTTTGTCTGAGGCCGTCCATCGGTTATGCCTTGCACATACCTCGAATTGCGCCAGGAAAGACTCCAAAGATCCGGTTCCGTCGAACTTCCCCGGTTTCATCTGCATCGGTCTCGTCTTCAAAAGGCCTCCAATGCCATCCAGCAATTTCTGTGGCGACATTTCTTCGTCTGGTTTCTCTCGTCCGCTCAGTTCATCGGGCCTCAGGTCACCATCGCCAAAGTCCTCCAAGAGACTCTGTTCTGGCGACACCTCCGTCGTTTGTCGTCTTCTCACGGGAGTTGAAGTGCCCGAGGACGGATCCTCGATGCCCCGCGGTCTTCGTCTTATGATCACCTCCTCGTCTTCCATCGCTTTTCCGGTGTCAAGAGGTCGTTGTCGATCAAACTCGTCGTTTCAACACCCCGATTCTGGTACCAGTGTGGCGAAAATGGATCTGTATCTCTCTCTCTTGTCAGGCGCGGCAGTGGTGATGATTATCTTACTGCTGCTACGCGTGGATAAGGCCTCCGATTTTTGTCGAAGGGCTTAGGCAAGTCTGACAGACCGACTTCTTGAACACATGTGATCAGACGAGTAACTTTTCTTTTATTATCCAAATGAACTGAATTTCCTTTAGGCTCTCGCCAGACAAAATATATTCCAGATCGATTCAAAAGATTTAAAACAGCCTCAATTACGATCAAATTCAACGCGCACAATACTCGTAAGCTCAAAGCACTCAAATACTCCAGACAAAATGAACGAATAAAACTATTAAACTATCGACAACGCAATAATCAACTCACTGCACTATCAAACCCGAGAACAAACCCCAACAGAACGCCTCTCACCGGACAGACCCTGCGCAAGCCCCCTTTTATATGGGTTTGTGGCGCCAACAACCCCCTTCGCAACCCCTACTCCAACCCCTCCTCTCGGGTTGCTCCGCCCATGGACCTCAGTGAGGTACCTCGGATCCCTATGTCCCTTTCACATGGGATCCTGAAGCTCCGCCCATGACCTCCGTGAGGTACCTGAGTTCGCGCCAAAACCCATTGGCTGCGCCCATGAACCTCAGTGGGATACCTCGGTTCGCGCCAAGACCCTTTGGCTCCGCCCATGACCTCTGTGAGGTACCTGGGATCCCTATGCCTCTATCATGGGAGCCCTCTTAAGCTCCCCCCATGACCTCTGTGAGGTACCTCAATTCGCGCCAGAACCCTTAGGCCCCGCTCATGACCTCCCTGAGGTACCTAGGACCCCGTGTGGACCTCCCTGGGACCCCCTAGGGTTCAATTAGGTTCATTATCATTTATGCAGCGCCCAAATCCGCTACAATATTTTTGAAAGAAGCAGTCATAAGCTTCATTAGATCTTCCTTGGAGGGAGTGCTCCGCTACCAAGTCCCAGCTTTCCTCCTTCAGAGTCTCTGTAAATTTATATAACCCATTAGGAGTGATTATTCTACGGTCATTAAATGTAGCTTTACTGGTAGGGATAGAGTCAAAGGAAAATTCAGCAATAATGGGCAAATGATCTGATATATCAGAGATAATAATTGAGGCCCTGTTAAGTTTAGACCAAGCGGTAGTCAGTATATTGTCTATTAATGTTTTGGTAGTGATAGTTATTCTCGTTGGCTTAGTGATAGCGGGGAGATAATGGTGAGCAATTAGAGCATTATAATAGAGACTAGTATCCCTATGATCATTTATCCTTAACAGATCGATATTATAGCAGGCTAATGATAGATTTAGATTTAGTTTTCAAGGTAGATAGCAATTGGTCAAATTCAGCAGTAAATACATCAAGGCCCAATCCAGAAGGCCCGTAAATAACACCTGTTACCGGAGTCGTATTCCTAAGGTTGAGTCTGATGAACAGGCTTTCAAAGATGTCCTCTCTCTCCCTCCAGCACCCCCAGTTCCAGTCTTTGATAGTCGAGGGAATCCTTGATAAGAAATCCAATTCCCCCACCCCTACCTCTATCCCTAGCTCTACCTATAAAGTTATAATCAGGTAGATGAATAGTGTCTAATAGATTTTGATCTAACCATGTCTCTGTAAGTGCGATTAAATCAGCCTTTGTTTTCGTTGCTATTTCATTTATGCAACACTCCTGCAGTTTATGTGTAGCATCGTTAGCGAAGTGTTTTTCTTTTCAATAGTCGACAATTTTTTTTCTAAAACCTCAAGAGTAGTATAGTAACAACTAGCAGGGGCGTAGCCATACAAGTTGCGTAAGGTGCGTACGCACCCCCTGTCAGATTCTGCTTTATGGCTCTATTCTTTCATTTCTCCCTGGCGCACAAATTTAAAATCTGGCCAACTGTTCCATCTGATGACATATTTGGCCTATGTTGCTCAAAAGTACCACAACAAGGCACGTGTAGGCGTCAGCCTTTCTGCAGTCTGAACTCTAGCCTGTATATGATGGACGCTTCATGAAACATGAAACATGATACACAGGGCCACAGATGCATGTAAGGGTGGTCGCTGTCTATGGGCGAGGACCCCGGGGGTCGTCCAGGGTCAAATACTCCGACCATCAGGGCTTCGCCTTATTATACCCGGGGTCCTCGCCTAGACCGAGGATCCGGGGTATAGAAGGCGAGATGTACATGTAGACATGTTGATTCACATGCACAATAGCATACAGCCACGTCTCCCTGTCAGGTGTTCAACCACTGCATACATCATTTAGTTCCATCGATAAGAAATGTCTGAAATATCTGCTATCTGCCTTGTTCGTCTCTCTCTCCCTCTCCCACTCTCTCTCTCTCCCTCCCCCACTCTCTCTCTCTCCCTCCCTCTCTCTCTCTCTCTCTCTCTCTCACTCTGTCTCTCTGTCTCTCTGTCTCTCTCTGTCTCTCTCTCTGCCTCTGTCTCTTTCTCTCTCTCTCTCTCGTTCCCTGTCTCTGTCGTAGTCTGTCTCTCAGTGTCTCTCTACAAGCTTTGTGGTCCGTACACACTACTCTGTCTACACACGATTGCAGTCTTCATTCTTCTGTGATAGTTGTCCTTCATGTTCAGAATGCAGTCGCTATTTTTATTCGTTTACTTTAGAAAAACGACTTTTAAATGTGTTAGTTTAAGTGCTTCAATTAAATAAATAGGCGGTGAAGCGTTACAGAGAAACTGATCTGTTGAACTTCTTTACCAAAAAGCAAGCCAGTAACGACTGTGATGGTGAAAATGGGACTGAAGAGGTTTACGCTGCAAATAGTTCTATTGGCAGTGTTGTTTACGAAAGAGATTTAATAGCTGTGTGTCAGCCTGTGTTACTGAAAACAGTCTCAGATGCTCAGCCAGAGGATTTCGCACAGTAACAGAGGTTGATCATCAGAATTATTTTGGACTAGCTGTTTGAGCAAAGTTAACTGATGCCGAGAAATTTCGAATTCTGACTGAATTCTGTACTCCACCAGAACATAATGCATGGCCTAGCACTGAGCACATCGACCGTGGAAGGTATAATTACATGTCGGCTACGTAGATCAGAGATCCTGAAAAATATTTTTAATGGAAAACTAGTTATCTGACTAAAAGAATGGTTCAGAAACATACATGTACTTTTAATGACAGGCTCAATCATTGTTCATTAGTCATTACAAGTGGCCGTTTCTATAGTATTGATAATAACTAAAGCTAGGCTTACTAAAGAATGGTCACTGCATTGGCTTCCTCTGTATTAATTTGTCCAAGTTCTGATCTAAGGTTGCTGTCGAGTGCTTAGTTTGTGTTCCTCTTAACAGTTTCTTAGCAAGCCAATCGCAGTTAGCTTATTAAGTAATCTGCTTCACTTCGTGAAACATTACTAATGCCTTTTACTTTAACCTTAAAAGTTACGCTGTGAATCTGTTAAAATAAGAATGTAGTATTGAGAAAGTTGATTCCGTGATTGTCTAAAATTCTATGCCTCAGGCGATCGCCCTATGATCCCCGTACCCATGTAGGCCCTCCTAAGGAATCTCTGAAGACTGGTGCTTCGCATTACGCACCCCTATAGTAAAATCCTAGCTACGCCACTGGTAACTAGACCATGGTGTGTTTCTATAAAAATTTTGATCCGGGTCTATATTATCATTAGCATCGTTATCCTTAGCTTCAGCAGGAGGTGGGAAGACTTCAAGTTCAATTTCCTGAGTCAATTGCAAATCTGCAGCCTCGTCCTCATCTCCACTTGAGCTAGAAGACCTGTAGTTATCGGCTTCATCATTATCATCAAAACCTCCCATAAGATCATTACCCCCAGCAAAATCATTCCAAGTTGCGTTGAGAGCCTTGTTAAAATTGCCAGTTCTTGTTGTGTAGGCAACATCGCTTATCACTATATTGCGTCTGTCACAGCTAGAGTCACGCGTGGGATTGGACGCTGACAGGATAGTATATACACAGTACTCCTCAACAGCAGTGAATTCAATCTACAGTTGCATGTTAAATCGACAGTCATGTGGTACAGGTTCTTCAATCCTTAATTAGTTTATTTACACAGTATATGACTTAACTAAACAATGCAACTTATGACAAAACAAAACAAACCAGGTAAGAAAAAAAACAGGCAAGAAAAAAAATTTGCAGGAAAACTACAAAACAAAACAAGCCATGTAATCGTCAACAGACAGGAAAAACCCACAGCCATTATAGGCAGCAATATAATCCTAATTCTAATCGGGACAAACCATAGTTAGCGAGGTCGTAAGCAAGGTCAGGTTGTCTTGTATTCTAAGTACAAACTGTCAATCAGTGCAATGCAATGAATAGGTGAATAAGATTCAGGAGTAAAGGAACTGCACATCTCATCGAAGCCAAATTCGTACAACTGCAATCTCTAGACAATCATGAAACAATGAGTTAACCAATAGCCTCATGTATGCACTGAAAATTAATAGTAGAAATAGCGGCTCAGACCAAGCACTCACGAATGTTCGTCCACGGGTAATTATCATCAGTGTTGAAACAGGGATGATCATTCGACCAGAGTTCGTTCATAGGGGCATAACCAGGTCCAAGAGGGTTGACTTTCGTTCAACCGGTCTGTATAAATCCGGTATTGTATAAAAAGCAATTCGCTCAGAATTTTCTGACCAAGACGTGTCTTGTGGGGCCTCATAAAAATTCCGCCATGCGAAAAAATACTTTCCACAGGTGCTGAAGTCGCTGGCACACACAGTAGCTTTTCAAGCACTGGATGTAAATGTACAAATCGTGAGCCTCTTTGAAATCCTTCCATGGTTTATCAGACCGTCTGGCTTCAGAAAATAGTTTCGACAGGGATTCCAGATACAGGATAATGTTGCTGCTGCCCATGGGTTTTCCTGACCAACAAGACTTGTATTCGTCCGTAGATATTTGTCGTATGACGCAAACAGGCTTGATAAATTTTTAAATTCTTGAGAGACCAAGACCAAGACTTTGAACCTCAAGACCAAGACCAAGACTTTTAACCTGAAACCAAGACCAAGACTTTTAAAAACGAACTCGAGTGCACTCGAGACCAAGACCTTGGTCTCGAGGACAACAAGACTGGATTATACAATTAGGCCTACATATTACAGTTAGGCCTACAACTGAACGACAGACCGATAAATAATTTTTTTACTTGTTTATATGTATATTTAATAGTATATATATATATATATATATATATATATATATATATGACCAACGCCGTCTTCATTTCCACGGCCGTCTTTCCGGCTTGAACCCTGCCCCAGAAACCTGGCATTGAAATTGCGGACGATCTGGGTCTTGCTAACTGAATTGATAATTAAGCGGATCCTCTTATGCGCGGTTTTGTGTGCGAATTTCGGAAATTTACATTTAGTTTTCTAAGTTAAAGCGGCCAGGGAAACTGGTAGAGTCCCTAATCTAACTCGGTCCGAGTCGGAAAGCCATGGAATTGGATTATGGCATTGGCAAGGAACCCTATAGAATAGGCATAATACCATGGCATAATTTTATAGACTGATATACTGACGTGGCTTCGATGACGACTCCTACTCCAGTTGGTTGAACAGCATCCATCAGAGCAGATGGTATCTGCTTTGTTAGTCGTTCTTGAACTGAAAAAGACAACATGTTCTACAGGGTGGACCATAAAAAAAGTAACCCCCTACAGGTTTTTGCTAATATTTGGGCCCAAAGTAAGAATTTTTTAATCAAGTTTTACTGGCTTAAAAGTACTTCATATTTACGTATAACAGCCAAATTTCACCAAAATATTTCAGACAGAACCAAAGTTATATCACTTTTACTGAGTCTACCCACTGTTTTTTGATGGTCCAAAATCATCTAACGCAAGAAAGTAAAAAAAACGATTTTATTAAGTCACATCTCAAATAATTTGTATCAAACAGACGGCTGAAAGTTCACGACACGAAACGAGTGTTATTCACGGATGAGAAGAACTTTTATCTCAATCCACCAATCAGCAACCAAAACAATAGTAGTTGGTCTAGCAGCAAGAAATCAGATGTCAGACATGATCGCTTGATCGTTGAACGCGAGAAGTTCACTCCACATAATAATAATCTTCGTTTAATATCTTTAAACTGACAATTACGCAGTATGATTACAAATCAGTATAAACGGATGATCACAAGTTATTACACGAGTCGAATTTAACTGTACACGGCAGCCATGCAAGGCGCCCATCACGTCCTACATCTCATTTTATCAAACGCGCCATCTCGCGAATGAAAGGCTGAGTGGACCTAAATTTGGGGAGGTTGCGGTAAGCGATCCCGCTACCGCTTGCTCTTCACACCAGTGATATTACCACTACTCTATGGACACCCAGTTATGGTGTCGGCTGGTATTTGTTTTGGTGGCAAAGATGGACTGCATTTTGTTCATGAAAGGCAAAGGAAATGCTGCATACTACGTTTCTCCAATGCTTCCAGAATTAATTTCAGATTGCAATCGTCTGTTGCCAGCTGGATTCAACTTTCAACAAGACGGCGCACCAGCGCATACTGCTTGTCTCACGTAAGATTGGCTCAATGTTTGTTGCCCTGGTTTCATTGAGAAGGACCAATGACCCTCAAACTCTTCGGATTTGAACCCGCTGGATTATCACGTGTGGGGAGCTATGCTGGACAAATACCACAATCCGCGACCAAAGCCAAAAACGATAAGATAATTGAAGGTCGCGATTAAGTTGATATGGGAAATTTACTTGTGGAACCTATCAACAAAGCCATCAAAAACTTTACAAAGAAACTCAGAACATGTGTGGGTACTGGTGGTGGACACATTGAACACAAGTTGTGAAGCAATATCAAGTCTGTTTGATACCAATTATTTGAGATGTGACTTAATAAAATCGTTTTTTGTTACTTTTTGTTGCATTACATATTTTTTGGCCATCAAAAAACAGTGGGTGGACTCAGTAAAAGTAATATAACTTTGGTTCTATTTGAAATATTTTGGTGAAATTTGGCTGTTATACATAAATATAAATTTCTTTTAAGCCAGTAAAATTTGATTAACATATTATTAGGCCTACTTTTGGCCGAAATATTAGCAAAAACAGGTAGGGGTTACTTTTTTGGCCCACCCTGTATATTATCATAATTATTGTCGTGTCTAACAGGAAACCTCAGCAATATTCAGATTAGCTAATCTCATTCAATCTAGTCGAATCTAATAACTGTTATAGTAGGCCTACTGTTGTCATTATCAATGATCGCCTCAGTTGAAACTATTGTAACAATTGTCCGTAGATCAGATCAGAACTTGTTATTAAAATAAGCGGAAACATTTTTGGACAGTAAGCCTATGTTTCTTCAATGTAATCTAACTTAACGACTTCTAATCTAATCTAACGACTTATAATCTAATCTGACGACTCATAATCTAATCTAACGACTTCTAATCTAATCTAACGACTTATAATCTAATCTGACGACTTATAATCTAATCTAACGACTTATAATCTACATATCTACATATATAACGACTTATACATGGAGCGCTGTTACCACAATGTGCAACGCATCTAGGCCTATCGATGGTAACTTAAGTGAAATCGTAATAAAAATGAAAATCAGTGGACAGGTTGATTCCGACAGGTTAACCTCAGAAATCAAAGATAATACGCGGAACATCATTTTGTTTGCTTTGGGTTTATCCTTTGGGTTAAGTTGTAGTAGGCCTAGTGCTATGTGTGTTATTGGTGATCAATAAAGCATCCGAAATCTGAAGGTGCATTTACCTTGGAGTCTTCTGCTGTACAAGTCGACGATTCTGAAAGGCAGAAAATGAGAGGATTACTTGTGACTAAAGGGCTTCGCTATGGCATGAAAAAGACTAACGAACGTTGCAATCGCTAATTGGATGCTCTGATTCTTCTTCTATAATAATAATAATAATAATAATAATAATAATAATAATAATAATAATAATAATAATAATAATAATAATAATAATAATAATAATAATAATAATAATAATAATAATAATAATAATAATAATAATAATAATAATAATAATAATAATAATAATAATAATAATAATAATAATAATAATAATAATAATAATAATAATAATAATAATAATAATAATAATAATAATAATAATAATAATAATAATAATAATAATAATAATAATAATAATAATAATAATAATAACGATAGCTTTCAGAGGCACTTTCCCCAGCCAGGAGTTAGAATAGGGCCATTCCGGACTTTTTATATGTTACATTAATTAATATTGAAGTCCCTGAGGGTTCCTGTATACCTCGGGGCAAAAAAAAATAATAATAACAATAATAATAATAATAATAATAATAATAATAATAATAATAATAATAAAAATAATAATAATAATAAAAAATAAAAAAAATAAAATAATAATAATAATAATAATCTTCTTTATTAATTCAAACTGACAAAAGCAGTAAGATTACATTGAAACATGACAGTACAATCAAACCTTAACTAAACACACGGTTTGGCAGCCATGCAAGGCACCGCCCTAGAGGGGGTTACGGGTTTCGAACCGCGAATCTATTGCTCTCCTGGCCATGAGTGTTACCAGTACTTTATCCCCCATCCCCACGAAGAAAACAGGTCTTGGGCTTATAATCGGCATAAACGATAGGCTTGAAATATGACATAGTTTTTGGGTTTCCGGGCTCTCGATCTATACATGTACATATATTGTATCGGTGGCTTTCACTGGTCTGGATCATGCGGACGATGACATGGCTCTTCTAAGCCAAAGTTCCGGAGGTCCAGGTTTGTCTTCGGTGATGATGGATGAGGAGGCACATAAATTTGGCCTACTATAGGGTTTCTGGCGACCCAGTGTTTATCAATTTATCTGCCGCAGCCTTTATTCTGATATATCTGGAGCCTCGTTAGTCTGGGCTGCATGAGCGGCGATCCCGAGAGGGAGTCGAGAGGTACAAGACCTCCACCTTTAAGAGTGGGGGACACACCATACATTTGTCCCACCCCAAATTTGGAAGAAACAGCAAAAAAAGGGGAAAAATTTTTGACCTCTTTTTTGACCAGTTCAGTTCAAAACTCTTTTTTCATCAGATGATTTCAAAAGTGTCCCCCACCTGTCAAACAAGATCGCCGCCACTGCTGGGCTGATTCTGTCAAGTGGATTGAGAGTCGGAATGCGGTTTTGCTTACAGCCACCCTCGATTGACGTATTGTGCAATAAAGACGCTGTGGAAGTTTACAGATTAAAAAAGATTGAATCAGATTGTTAACATATAGACTACAAGAAACGTTTGAAACGAATACGATAAGATGGTGGATGTCAATTAAGGGCCTAGCAATAAACAATGGACACTTAATTACTTGGGTTACTATGTTGCGTATACATAATCGCCTCTCTATAGTGCAGCCAATAAGCCTGTCATCTTAAGCAGTTAAGTATAGGTCAATATCTAGTACTATACTTGCTAGGCCTATGTAAATTCGTGAGTAATCTGCATACCGTGCTACTTTGCTGAGACCAATGATTCTCTTATTCGGCAGATACCCGATCGACACCTAACAAAGTGAAATTTACTTGTATATGTACTCTATTATATCTACAATTTGTTCACAATAATTTCGGTCAATAAACACGTATGCTCGATTTTTTAACAAGAAGCAGGGCATATTTTAACTGTATAACTAGTGGGACAAATGTCCCAGTAGTCTTAGGATTTGTCCCAGTAGTCAGAGCGATTTGTCCCAGGCAATGTATGTATAAAGTACAACTAGTGGGACAAATGTTGCAAGAATTTTAAGATTTGTCCCAGTAGTATAATGAGAAAGGTATGACATTATTGTTGAATGACCCCTTGTTATTGGTTGGGAGGTGATGACTAAAAAAAAGGTCATCAACTTTTTTCGCAGATGAATTTACAAATTTTTTTAGAAAAAGTCCAAAAGTTGTAAGTTTGTGAAGATTAATTCCTTAAAAAAGTTCTTCGACCAGATCATGGCCGACTTTCTCCGACCCACCTCTGAGAGACGAGTTCCAAAGAAAGATCATGAACTAGACCCATGGCTGATTTTGTCCCAGTAGTCAAAATTCCTTAAAATATGCACTGACAAGAAGTGAGCATACCAAAGCAGGGTTAGACTACAATTTGAAGTCAATGAAGTGAGACTATACAGAGTCCAAGTCCCATGCAAACGGAATGTAAAGAGGCGCTCATTACACGCAAATAGACAAAATATTAGACCCCAGTTTAGTCCAGTTTGGTCCGGTTTGGTCCGTAAGAAATCCCAATCCGAACGTTCGAAGTCCTACGGGTAACAATGCAACACAGATGCCCTCACATGCCTACAGAATTGGCCTAACTGGTCTAAAAGCTGCCTAGCAGTGATAAGTCATTAAGGGGGACACTGTAGGCTGCTGAAGAACAATAAATGACCGCACAATAATTATGTTTACATTTATTTGAATCGCATGTTAATGTACAAAAGACAGAACGAAAAAATTACTATGGAGAGCTTAGGTGACAAATCTGTCTTAAATACTTACAAGCAAAATGTCGTCCTAATAACAGACAAGACTAAGTGTTGGATTTCTGGGACCGTAATTTGTTTGCACATAAATAAGAAACTGCACCCTCTGAAAGCGGTAACCGCTCAATTCGGTGCAAGACAATTCGGCGCCAGGACAGTTTGGCGCAAGACAACTCGGCGCAGTTTTATTTTTTATGTTTTCATCGCTGTATCAGTCTAGATTGCAATATATGAGGTACTCAAACTGCGCCAAATCAACTAAAAGACTAAGAGAAAAAACAGCGCAACAGCTGTGGTGACTGATTACGAAAATCGTGATCTTGCATCATTCTTACGCGGATGTTGTCACAACATTACCTTGTAGGCTTACGCTTGTAACTTCATAGAGACTTTTTACATTCCAAGAGTTTTAAACGACTACCAGTTTTCTGGCATATTGCTTTATATTTGTATTTGTTTAAAATACTAGAGTTACTAATCATTTTGAAAACTGAACATTTCTAACTTTTGAAACAAAATCATTGTCAGTTTTTAAAGCAAAATACAAGTCAGCGTTTTGATAACTGCTTATTAAAGCGCATTCGCATATACAACACTGCCTTCATTGTGTGCGATAGAAATATAAATAGAAATGGGGGTGGGGTCATCGATGAAGAAGCTACAAACTAAAAGTCAAAGTAGAATCGAAATAGAAGCGTAAACAAAATGCGCCGAATTGTCCTGCGCCGAACTGTCCATGCGCCAAATTGTCTTGCGCCGAATTTACAGCGACGAATTGTCTTGCGCCAAATTGTCCTGCGCCGATTTGTCTTGCGTGAAATTGACCGGCGCCGAATAGGCCTATATTGTCATAGCACCCCTGAAAACTTGGCTTCCTTGCTTGCAGGTTAACATTTGTAATGTAAGTGTTATGTAATATAAATGTATTCAGAATTGATCATCGACACACGAACTATAGCGCCAAATGTCCTGGCGCCAAAGTGTCTGCGCGCCCACACGGCACAACCTAAAAGTCCCGTGCCGAGAGAGAATACGTATACTGTCTTACCCTTCCAAAGAATGGGACTAGGTGATGTTCGCACATGGAGAACATTTCGATGTCTCGGATGATGACCATCTCATCGTGATTTTCGTCGAAAACAGCGTCGTTCAGGACATCTGAAACGAAGTCAAGTCTCCTTTGAAGATGAAGAAGAGGAAGATGAAGAGGAGGAAGATGAAGAATAGAAAGATGAAGAGGAGGGAGATGATTAGGAAGATGAAGATTAGGAAGATGAAGACAAGGAAAATGAAGACAAGGAAGAGAAGGAAGTGGCACAGACATGCAGCAGGGAAGGAAAATAGCGAAAGCAGGATATACCAGATGAAAATATCACATAACGAGATTGAAATACGTGTCATGCTGTCTTTATTCGAGCATTTGACCTCGGGACCGAGATAAGGCGGGGCACGAACAGAAAAATGTGAATGTGGGCAAACGACAGAAGAGGAGCGCAGAGCTTCGGAGGTTTGACTATAGGGCAGTGGTTTTCAACCTTTTTATAGTGATGGAACCCTACACAAAGCACTCATTTGCTCGCGAACCCAGCGCGTTTCACTCGTCCAATTTTCCAAGAAATTAAAGTAATTGGTAATGTTGGGATAATTTTTAAATTTTGGAATATTAAACTTTTATATAAGTTTTTCCATCTCTGGTGCAGGCTATTATAAATACATACGTTAGTCTAGCACTCTAGAGTAGTGCACAGAAACATTAATGTCGGTAAACAACAAGTATTTTGCTCTATTTTGCCGGCAACTAGTTCTGAGAGATGTAGAATATTTAAAATAGTATAGAACAGAGTTATAGAAACGCTGGACTGTAAGTAATTAACATGAAGTGAGGGAGGAAATTGGAGAGGCAATAGCCCAGATCTTCAATAAATCAATGCAGACTGGAGAGGTACCACGCATGGGCGCCCGCAGAAATTTTTGCAGAGGGGGACACAACCATGTGGTACAAAAAATTTTCAAGGGAGCAGAAAGCCTGCCCATATTTCCATGTGGGACCCATGAGGGCCCATATTAGAATATGGACGAATGTTAATGGGCATACTTTGTAAGAAGTCGTGATGATAAACTTCAAATTTCTAGAGAGCTTTTGTAGGCCTAAAGCTAAACGGAAGGAACCTGCTAATTTGAGTGCTTAGAGAACGGATTTAAAGATATATTTGTGTAATAGTTGATAATCAACACTGCAACATAATAATAGTAGACAATAATTCACAAAAATGTATACTTTTTTACCACGTGCATTATGCATATGTTGTAGAATACAAGATGTGCATTATTCAAATTGTAACTCAGCACTACAAATGTTGCTGTTGCTGGTAGCCTAAAATGTACTGGTAATATCACAGAGCATGGTGTCCACAAATTATGTCTATGAACCCTCCAATGCTGAGACTTGCGGCAAAGATTAATGCCTTTTACCGTTGCAGAATAATTTTGAAGTAACAAGTCAACGGTATGGTGAATATAGTGTATCGCCTATAATTATAAATTTATCTGCCCTTCCAGTAGGCTTGCTAAGTGCTACGGTTCTGGGTTCATGCTGTAATTGGTCCAGTGTAGTCACTTGGATCCATTCATGGAGATGTAAATAGAACTCTGCGCCCGATCCAAGGTCGTGTGAGTCATAATGGCCACTAGCCACTAATAGCCAATAATAGACACGTTAGAGAAAGAACGAAGCCACCACGCTGTCTCCCTTCCCACTGTCTGTCCTATCTTATCAGCATATCAGTCTGTTGAAGTGTCAAAATATCCCAACTGGTTTTCAACCCCAAATATGTATTTCATTGATGTACTATATATACACATGTATACACATGTGCAAATATTCTCCCCAACAGCTTAAACACGCATATCTTTGTGCTCTCAGTCACTTCCCGTAACCTATGGACCTCTAATATCAGGACCAGATGTCGAATTAACTTTCCCCGCTATGTGGTCAGCCTTTATGCCCCGGTTTCTCGGGTCAGCAGTGTCAAACCACGGCCTTCTAAACAGAGCCGTGGTCGAAACGGCCGTCATTACACGCTATAATTAATCAATGTCATGTTGTTTAACTTATGATCCGGTGTCTTTACTTCAATGTACAAGAGCACCTTTGTATAAGTCACCAAGCAAGTAAACGAAATGTCAGAATAACTAAATTTAATTATTTAAAATTAATAATATACCTAATTTTACATATTTTGATTCAAAATCCAGGGGGGCAAGTGCCCCCCCTTGCCCCAACGTGCGGGCGCCCATGGTACCACGGGAATGGAAGAATGCACTCATAGTGCCACTGTTTAAAAAGGGAAATAGAAGTGAACCAGGTAACTACAGACCAGTCAGTTTAACCAGTGTGGTGTGCAAGGTCATGGAAAGAATTATCAAGGATAACATAGTGAAACATTTGAATGAGCATGATATTATAAAGGGCAGTCAACATGGATTTACCAAAGGCCGTTCGTGTCTGACAAATCTGTTGGAGTTCTTTGACGAGGTCTATGAGAGGATTGACGAGGGAAAACCTGTAGATGTAATTTACTTAGATTTTGCCAAAGCATTTGACAAAGTACCTCATGTAAGGCTGGCCAAAAAGTTACAAGCAGGTGGGATTAGAGGGCAGGTACTAAGATGGATTCAAAGCTGGTTATCAGGTAGAAGACAAAAGGTGGGCATAGGTGATAAACATTCTGGCTGGACGACAGTGCTAAGTGGAGTGCCACAAGGATCAGTGCTTGGGCCACTGCTTTTCGTACTTTTTATTAATGACATAGACGATGGGATTTTATCTAAAATTTCTAAGTTTGCGGATGATACAAAACTATGTAGAGCAGTGGATGATGAAGAAGAAGCAGAGATACTGCGGGAAGATCTAAGAAGAATGTTCAGATGGTCACAAGACTGGCAAATGCTCTTCAATTTGGAAAAGTGCTCAGTGATGCATATGGGGAGGAGAAACAACGAGTTTTCATATGAAATGGGGGGCACGGTGTTGAAAGTGAGTGATGAAGAAAGGGACTTGGGAGTGATTATGCACAAGAGTGCAAAACCTTCAAGGCAGTGTGCTGAAGCAGCAAAAAAGGCTAATTCAACTTTAGGTATGATAAAAAAGGACAATAGTCACCAGAGACAAGGATATAATAATAAGGTTGTACAAATCACTGGTTAGGCCACAGTTGGAATACTGCATCCAGGTATGGAATCCATACCTGAAGCAGGACATGGAAAAACTGGAGAAAGTACAAAGAAGAGCTACGAAAATGATTTGGGGCTACAAGGATCTGAGCTATGAAGAAAGGTTGAAAAGGTGTGGACTAACAACATTGAAGAAAAGGAGGAGCAGAGGAGATCTGATTGAAGCTTATAAGATTATCACTGGAAAGGAAGCACTGCAGTGGGAGAGGTTCTTTGAATTAGCACCGAACAAGGCAACTCGGGGACACAGGTATAAATTATTTAAGAGGCCGAAGGGAACATTAGGGCAGAAATTCTTTAGTGCAAGAGTTGTAGACCTGTGGAATGGTTTGGACGATAGTACTGTCTCAGTGGACACTATAACAGCTTTTAAGAAGAAGCTAGGAAAATTGGGCTATTAAGAGTTCGAGGTAAATTTGCAGTGGTTCTAACACAGACTACACGTCTTCTGAACCACTTAAAACCCTTGTTATGTTATGTTATGTTAACTTCCAAAATTTGTTTAATTTGAATTATCCTTAACCTTCGCAGGACGAAGAGGGGTAAATAATTACCCCAGCGGTGTTTGGTTGTTGATTGCGGAGCAACTGTAGGTACGTATAATTTGTCGTTCCATGTGTTTACAAGTTACCACCAATGGCATATTTTGACTGCATACCCACCACATTGCCATGTCGTGGGAAAAAGATTTTTCAATTTAAAGTGTCCTGGGGTAAAAATTTACCCCACTTCGTCGTCGACGTCGTTATATTTTCGTTCATAGGGCAGATATGTTTTTTAAAGATATGAGCTCATAAGTGACTTACAATCAAGTGTGGAATCTACCATGGAATTGAGTGTTAATAATTTCATCATTGTGGACAGTTTATTTTCCAAGATGGCGGCCAATATGGTCGCCAAAACAAAAATATGCATGTCTCAGCTCGTAGGTAAGCTACAATGACAAATGAAGTGTCAATTGTAATATTTCCAACGTCAAGGAATCGATTTATCGTAGTGGTAATAGTGTGTGAGTACTACTGTCCAAGATGGCGGCCACAATGGCCACCAAAACACAAAAATGTGTATATCTCGGCTCGTAGGTAAGATACAATGACAAATGAAGTATCAATTGTAGCATTTCCAAGGTCAGGGAATTCATTTGTCGTAGTGACAATAGCGTGGGAATACTACTATCCAAGATGGCGGCCAATATGGCCGCCAAAACAAAATAATAGGAATTATCAATCAACTAACTGATCGGTCACTATTGCCACTGCGATAAGTCGACTCCTTGTCCTTGTTAATGTTACAATTGACACTTCATTTGTCAATGGAGCTTACCTACAAGCTGAGATATACATAGTTTTGTGTTTTGGCGGCCATGTTGGCCGCCATATTGGAAATTAGTATTCCCACACGATTTCCACTACAATAGTTTGATTCCTTGACCTTAGTAATGTTATAATTGATACCTCATTTGTCATTGTAGCCTACATATGTGCTGAGATATAAAAATTTTTGTGTTTTCGCGGCCATATTGGCCGTCATCTTGGAAAGTAGTATTCCTACACTATTGCAACTACGATAAATGGATTCCTTGACCTTGAATATGTTACAATTGACACTTGATTTGTCATTGTAGCTCACCTATGATCTGAGACAAACATATTGTTGTGTCTGGCGCCTTTCATCTCTGCAGTCTGTTCTGAATGCGGCTGCCAGGCTCATTGCCCGTTTTCCTCGCTTCTCTCACATAACTACCTTTATGACTGATGTACTTCACTGGCTTCCTGTTGCTTCCCGCATCCAATACAAGGTTCTTCTCCTGATCTCTAGGACTCTACTGGGAAAAGCTCCTAAATACCTCTGTGACCTAATGCGCAAACCTCTATCTGCTCTGTCTTCCCGCCCTCTTCGGTCTGCTGACCGCTTTGATCTGCTTGTCCCTCGCGCAAGGACTTCGATGGCTCAGCATCGTGCTTTTGCCATCCTTGGCCCTTCCCTTTGGAATGACCTGCCCCCCTCTCTCCGTAGCAAGATATTGCTTGGGATCTCGCCTTCTTCTCTCCGCTGCCTAAAGACCTTTCTTTTCCCTCGGGGCTTACACGCTGGGAGCGCCTCTGAATAGTCTATGCTGTGAGAGGCGCTTTATAAATAATCATATAAGATAAGATAAGATAAGATCTTGGAAAATAGTACTCCAGCACTATTGCCACTAGGATAAATTGATTCCTTGACTTTGGGAATGTTACAATGGCTACTTCATTTGTCATTGTAGCTTTCCTACGTGCTGAGATATACATTTTTTGGTGTTTTGGCGGCCATATTGGCCGCCATCTTGAAAAGTAGTATTTGCACACTATTGCCACTATGATAAATCGATTCCATGACCTTGGAAATGTTAGAATTGAGTCTTCATTTGTCATCGTAGCTTGCCTAGCTGTGAGCTGTTATGTTACACAATGTTTTGGGGTAAAAAATTACCCCACTTCGTCCTCCGTGTATCGTAAAATCTTTCCGTCCTGCGAAGGTTAAGAGAATAGGCCAACTAGTCACTACCGCTGTTACCTTGAGCTTTTTGAATTTCTTCACTTAACATACAAAGCACGACGTAGGTGACCACTCCGGATACTCCTTGCTACGGGAGTGGTGGTAAGGGACAAGTGTATCTGATCACTACCCTCTCCAGACCTACCTCCCGCGCTGATGGGTAGTGGGACACTCGATCGTCCCCAGAGTACCTTGATATAGCTTCCATCGCTAGTTCCAAGTAGGCTATAGTGAGCTCACTTCTTCCTCCCCTGAGGTCGGGGATTCCAGATTTCGCCCTGCACGCAAGAGAAGGGCACAACGGACCAACAATAATTCGCTTACAGGCGGCCGCACAGCAGTTTCCGGTCCACTCTCGGGTACCTGCCCCTCTCCCCTTGGGTGACACTCTCTCGTGGTCCCACCAGCTGTAATGGTATGTGCCAGCCCTCCGCATACGAGGTTCTACACAACGGTCAGTTAACATGGTGCAATCACAATTGCACCAAGTCGTTGGCACTCGGCCCGATCCAATGTCATTTAAGCAATTCATGGCTGTTGTCGGCACGTTCTACCTCTATCCCAAACGGGAACAGATCGGGGGTAATTAAACCAATTCGACACCAAGAGGGTTGGCTATGTCAGAGCGTTTGGTTGGCCTACCCGCCGTTTACCCGCGTAAAATGCAATGCAAATATAAAATGTAACAATATACATTCCCGTAATAATGTTAATTATTTTAACATAGAATTGTGTCTAGCATGAACGCCTGAAAGCTGTGAAGCACTCTGTTATTTGTTCATTTTTTGTGAAATCAGTTGGTATCTTTTAAATTTAAGACTGCTGCCGCGGAACCCCTGGCCGACGCCCGGGAACCCCTGGGTTCCGCGGAACCCCGGTTGAAAACCACTGGACTAGGGTATATAAATTCAGCTCCAGTGCGTATATCTGAACTTGTACCTCTGGAGAACTCAGAAACCCAAGAACAGTCTAGCCTATAGCATGTATGTTTTGTTTGATTCTAATAAGTCTATGACGTACATTCGTTCATTTTCCCATTTGGCCTATAATCGTATAACGTACAATAATTTTCAAGTTTTAAGTGAAGTTTTACTTAGGTAAGCATCTTACGACGACTTTAAAATCTTTAGGAAGTAACATAAAAATCATTGGTGACAGCACGCATCCCTGTCGCATTCCTGTTTCATGGTTTCAGATTGTGCGATAGGGATGTGCGTTGTCACCAATTAGCTTTGGTCTGGTTGTGGAGTGGGTGATGGCGAGAGTGCACATGGCGAGGGATGCTGATACCGGACTGAGATGGGTGGATGGTGACATTGAAGACCCTGGATTTTTCAGATGATATCGCCCTGTTGGAAAATACTTGGGAGAGGCATGAAAGATTTAACATCAAAAGCACAGACGGAGGCGCTAAGGTGGGACTCGCTATCAGCCCAGAAACAACAAAGGTCATGAAGGTCGGAAAATGGAACGAAGATGAAAAATTGTGATCCATGACAGGAAGGTGGAATCTGTGGATGCTTTCTGCTACCACGGTAGCTTAATAGCTGCAGACAGCAGTTGCGACAGGGAGATGAAGATACGTAGGAAAGGCAAAAGCTGTAATTGGGAGGCTTGCTAAGATCTCTAAGAAAAACGGATGGTGTATGTGGACTAAGATTCGCCTGTATACAGGGCCAGAGTTCTGAGCACGCTGCTATGTGGATGAGACAAGGCCAATGACGGTGGCAAAACAGGAAAAGACTGGAGGCAGTACATCATAAGTGGCTGAGAAGAATTTTACATGTAGGCCTATCATGACTCGACAAGATACTAAACAAATTCTAATTAAGAGAGAGGACGGGACAAGACGATATATATAATAGAACACAGCATAAGAAAGCGAAGATTGAAGTCGATGAGGCGTGTTTTACGGACAAAGATAGAAGAGCCAAACAAGTAATGTCCTGGAATTCTGGAGGGAGAAGAAGAGGAAGACCGCGGAAAAACTGGCCGGAAACCATTAGAGACGATTTGGGATCCCCATGACATCAGAACAATCAACTCAGATTGTTCTGATGTCATGGGACGAGATCAAGGAGCTGGCAGTGGACAGAGATGAGTGGAGGAGATGCGTTGCCCGATGTGCAGACCTGCAGGGGCGTCTATCCCCCCTAAGTCATTGGAGCAACGTCCCTTTTCCCCTCTTCTTCCCCCCTCCCCGTTCCTTCCCCCCTAAAATGGTGGCACACACACTGACAAATCTTCCTCCCCCCTATTTCTTGGATGGAGCATTTGCTCCAAGGTTTCTATGGTGTAGACGCCTGTAGCGCCACCCTATACTAAGAGTGCTTAGTGTTATGTTCTACACCCACGACTACTTTAGTTCTGTTTCATCTTGTCTTTACTGGACAAGTAAATGCATAGACCTATCTATTTGACTAGGGAAATGAACAGAGAACACATGTGTATACATTTAAATGAATATGAATATAATGTATATCAGTTAAAGCATGTAACAGTTCAATGTCTAGTTATCCTATGTCTACTTTGCCTTATTCCCTACCTAGCCAGCATCTTTGCTATCTAGATTTTATTGCCTATTGCTACCTCCCAATAAGACCCTTTAGCACGGAATGTTCTCACAGTTTGTTCCTCGTGGAAAAGCTGTCTTTCATCCGTTTGTTCATCTGATGAGTTCGCGGCTCCGTTCGCAAATCGCCTTGTTTCTCCCTCGTCGAACTCGACTATCCACCGTTCTCGTGACTTCTCGTAGCTTGATGTCTCTCCCAAAGAGACCGTCGTTACAACCCGAGTGTGTGCTTTACTACTCCAGAGTAACGTACACTTCACTCGCGGAATAACTCCTTAAGTCCGTTGACAAGATCGCTTCGCAAATGTCGACTTCCTATGATGGAAAGTCACGCTTCGTAACGGTTTGTTACGAGAGCGTTTCACTCGAATTATTCGATCCTCGCTGTCCAACGTCTCGACTTATCAACTCAACTGCATCGATCGTTTCGCAAAAACCGATCGTACTGACTAACGATACTCTCATCGACTTAGTCCAACATCCACCGAGTCGATCCACTCAAGATTTCTAGAACGTCCTGTTCAGTTGAAATCAAAAATCGAACTGCCACATCTCCACGCCACGTCACCACGGTTGCTTGGTTACAGAGTCGTCATCCGCTTCGCCATAACGGTTTTGATCAGCTGTTCATACTGACCAATGAGGTGAGTCCACATCGTCTGCTGTCCTTTGCGTAGATATGATGAACCCCTCTATCTAATATTAATTAATCCCTACAATGCTGGCTTAGCTGCTGGCATTTTAATTAAGTTACATTTATGTAGCTCTACTATCCTACATTATATAATCTGAATAGATTCTTCTCTACACTATAACATCTTATAGCATGTTGTGTAGCTGGGAATCATTGTGTGGTTTGGGAGATCATTACAACGCCCCTGCAGACCTGCACGGGAAGGACTAAGTACTAAGTAATTATCAGATTAAAATTTAAGAAGTAATATATTTTTAAACTTCTTAAAATTTTATATTGCATTATGCACTTTGAAATCATCCCAGGCACACAGATATAGTAAAATTAATCTCACTGCAGTGATGCATTCGCTCTAAATCCAGTCAATTTTTATTTAGCGAATAAAGTTCGCTTTAGTAAAGCCTTCGAAGAAGATGACCTTTCATAACAATTGCTTCAAGGTCAAGGAGTAGCTCAGCTCTATTGTATACAGACTACACACTTGTTCTGATTCATATTCAACAGACACGTTCGAACGTGCGCGACATCGTGACTCGTAACTCTATATTTTGACCCCCACATGGCCCAAGGTCATTCTCAGGCCTATCATTGATATTTATATCCAGAATGCGTAGGGCTTAGGGCAATTTTCTCCCACTGTTTTAGTACCCCTCCGATCGAAGTTCGACATTTTGGGTAATAGTCTACCTGCTTTACGCGGATCTGCGTACTAGACGACGTGAATGTACGGGCTCTTTCGCAATGCCCACCAAGTCCAGCCTTAGAGCAGTGTTCAGTCCCAAATTTAGGCTTAACCACAGTTAAATCCTGTATCTTTGGGTAGGCCTATATACTGATAGACTGCAAAGCGCAGAATTTGGAAAAGAAATCGAATGTCTCACGACAACATTTCAGACTACGCTTATGTAATGTAATCATAGGCGCCGACTCTTTGGGAGCCTTGGATGCGAATGCACGAAGAGAGAAAGTACCGAAGAATTAATTCAGACCTTAAATTCAAATTTTTTACACCTAGGCAGTAATCACAACTTGAGAAGTACAGCTACAACGCAAATACCCAACATTGCATGATCTCACAGTCACAGCCCGTACATAAATAAATAATTTATTTATTTATTATTTAAAATAACTAAATATTCTTTAAAATAAATAAATAATAACACTGGATCCGGGGAGGGAAAGTGCAGGGAGAAGGGAGGAGAACCATGCACCCGGAGACAAAAATCAAAAGTCGGCGCCTATGAATGTATTGTAGATCTGCGAAATTTCACAGCGTCATACAAACGCCAGGTCTCGGAGACCAGCTTAAGTACCGGCGCTATATCAAATCAAGTCTGCAACAGATAGGTCAATTGTTTGGTCCGTTTCTGTGCCAGGTTAGAATCCGGGCGAGGTCAATCATAGCCTCATTATGTACAGACGCCCGACAAAAAGCTTGACATGGTGGACATTGGTACAGAGCTCGTGCATTCACGTCGTTTAGTATTCATCGGAAACAAGTGTTAGGCTCATCAGAATGTCTTTCCATGCAAAACTTTCTGCCATTGCAATCGCGACTCGCGTACAAGTTTTGGCATCTTTTGCAAATGTAGGCCTGTAGTAAATGCTTCCGCTATTGTATCTCCAATTCACCGATCATTACATTGCTACTTATGGAACAGCGAATGGTCTTCAAGATTGGGAATATGTATCCAAAGCTTTGCGTTTTGAGCAGCTGGATGATCTTCGATCCTTGTCGACTTATCATGATCCTTGAGATTCTTCGGTTGTCTCAACGTGACGGAACGAAAGCCGAAGATATCTCTTCTGACCTTTTCTGCCACTTGCCCTAACCTTTAGAACTCTCTTTCAACACTCAGCAGAGTATATGCAGCATCTAGACGCTTAATTTATATAGCGCCTTTCAAAATATCTCACAAAGGCGCAATATAAATTGTGCTATAGTCGCCAAGAACAAAACTTCCTTCAGTATGCAGATATTTAGAATAGTTACTACTTTAGTAACTTTTAATTGTGACGGTGATATCCCCCGGTCACCACCACTTTTAGAAGGGGTAGTGATTATCACCATCACTTTTGGCCCCGTGCTGAAAAATTTATTGTGACATGATGGCGTTGTTTTGGTTTGAAACAAGTTCAGGCAACGACAATTAACGGCGGTGTATTCTTGTATGTTTAACCATTAGTTTTGTCAACATATTTTGTGAAACAGAACATAGACATGTACTTTGTAATCTGCGAGTAGCCTAACTTTAAAGCGATGAACAGAGCAGGCTAAATTTGTATAGCCTATAGGGAGTATAGGGGAAGGGAGGGAGAAGGATTGGGAATTGGTCAACATCACTTTGTGGGGCAAAGTTAAACCCTTGGGTACCGCGCACGCGCAGAGACCAACCAACAAAGTCTAATGATATTCTTTAAGTTACGATTGACACTCGTTTCTTTCTGAACGTCTTTTGCACCATAGGCTGCTTCTCCATTGTGATTGTACTCGCAATCGTAAAACCAAAATTTCTAAAGCGCTACTCTGTAGCCAAGCGCAGGGCACCAGCTTATTCAGGAACGCTGCATAATGTCAAGAGGGGTTGCCCAGACAGCGAGTCCGGTTGCCAACTACAGACCGGAAAGAGGAGGTAGAGAAGCTGCTAAGGGGTTTCGTTGAGGACGGGGAAACTTGGATGGTGGGGGATCGGATGGACTAGGGTGGGAATTCTTGAAGAGGTGAGACCAAAAGAGAACAGGAACCTGTGGGGTTATCAAAAAAAAGTTTATATGGGAGCCTGAGGCAGATGACGGTGGGCGAGTGGCGATATTGGAGGAACTGAGAATTCATCCTGTTCCAAATCTCTCCATCATTCCAAGATACTTATTGTGGGCTTTCGACCTCACTTACTCTGGTTTTCATCATGCACACAGAGTTCCCTTAACATCAACATTCGATTAATGCCTCGAGAATTAAATTCATACAGTGATGTTCTAGAAAGTTCTCGAGCTATTTTAGATTAAACCAGACAAGAACAGACGAAAATACTCTAGAATTGGTTAGAATTTTAGATCATCAACGCCTGAAAACTGCTTCATCTCAGAGGCGAACACGTACACAGCAGTTCGCTTCTCTGTTTGGGCAGATGTCTTGAAGGAGTAATAAATTAATAAATTAGCAGACTCTGAACGACCAGACTAATGAATGAATGAATGCAGGAACGAATGAACAAAAGAACGAAAGATTGAATGACTGATATATATGCTTATCACACACTTGAGACAACATCAAGGTGCAAAAATAATATAAGCGTGCTTGCTGTGCAATACCTTCGAGTCTCTCGTGATATCCCTTGGTGAAGAATAGCATGGCCTTGGCGGCTCTCTCGGGTGTCTTGAGAAGGCCTGGTCGGCTGAGATCCTCCCCAACGCAGCTCAGGATGCTACTGTAAGCATCCGACAGTTCCTGCACAAGCTCGCTATTCCTGCTGCTGCAACCCGAATCCACATCCTGTATAGCAGCATCCATGATACTGCTGCTGCCGCTGCTGCTGGAACTCGTCGGAGGTTTCCTCGTCTTGAACTGGGGATGGGTTTCGCCATTCTCCTCCTCCCGTTTGTTGTTGCTGCTGGTGATAGCGAGTCTGTTCAAGATGTGCTTTTTATGATAACCGTTGACTTCGAAGTGAATGGAATCAGCTTTGTTTGAGGCTTCCATATTCATCGTTTGCTTATTTTTTCCCCAGCTGTCACCTGCGACAAATAATGTAAAAGATGCATTGTAATATATTGTACTTTGCTGTATTGTGCTATATTTCATTGTACTCTATCTTATTGTGATGTAATATTGTATCGTACTGCGCTTTTGGGAGGAATTTCACTGGTTGCCGATGTACAAAGGCATTGAATTTAAGATCAAATTCGTAATTGTCTTGCGGGATATGCTCCATCTGATCTCAGGGAGTTCTGTTTCTCAGTCTCATCCATTCCTGGCCGCAGAATCACCTGGTTGTTCCTGGTCCGTACTTCGACGGTGCAGCACAGGAGCTTCACTGTGGTCTGTCAGACTTTCTGGATCAGAGTACTCTTTTGCACCGATTACTCGAACTTCTTCTTGGTTTGCCGTCTCTGGCACTGTTCTACTCTGGTTCCAGTCCTACTTGTCTTCCCGATCCTTCTCTGTCAAAGCCCCCAGCCACTGCTCGCAACCCCTCCCTCTCTCCTGTGGCGTCCCTCAAGACTCCATCCTGGCCTCCTGGATCCATTCCTCTTCATCCTGTCTACCACACCTTTAAGCCATCTCATAAAATCCTCCCTCCTCTGTTGATCACCATCTCTATAGTCTTTACCATCTCTACCCAACTCATCATACCCATAATCCTTCTCCCCATTGCAAGCTTTTACCAACTCCATCACACAATTGCTCAACGCGGTTAACCAAATCTCTCAATAGATGTCATCCAATCTCCTCTGCCTTAACCCATCCAAAGCCGAATTCATCATCATAGGCCTTTCTGACCAAATCAAGAAATTCCCTGACCATTCCATACACCTATCGACAAACTCTTCGTCTCTTACCTTCACCTCTGACTCCTCTGTCCGCAATCTTGGTGTTACTTTTGATCCACGTCTCTCTTTCTCTAACCACATCTCCAACCCCTCGCGCTCCTGCTTCATGCACATTCGTGACCTCTGCCGAATCCGGCCCATGCTTGACCTTAAAACCGTCTCTATCGCTCATTCAAAGCTTGATTACTGCAATCCCCTTTTCATCAACCTTGATTCCACCCAAATCAAGCGCCTGCAACTTATTCAAAACTCACTAGCCACAGCTGTCATTAGAACGCCCAAACATCTTCATATCACTCCCATCCTCAAATCACTCCATTGGCTAAAATACCAGAGCGAATCCACTTCAAAGTCCTATCACTAACCTTCAACTCCCTATAATATTCCCAGCCCAAGTATCTGCATGATCTCTTCGCCATCCAGGCAACCATCTCCACCCGATCATCCCCATATATCTCACTACTCATCTCAAGTTCTCTAACCCAGCCATATCCAACACAGCACCACGCCTTTGAAACGATCTCTCCTCTAAGTTCCACAGATTCTCGGTTCCTCCATCATCATTGCAATCCGTCCTCAATCCTCATGCTCCTATATCTATCAACCACCGGGTTTTCTACTCAAACTGGTCTCACCTTTTCAAGTACTCCTACTTTGACTCATCTTATCCTCCACCTTCCAATTCTTCTCGCCTTAAACGACAAACGCCTTAACAGCTGCTCTGCCTCCTCTCTTGATCTGCCCCTATGGTAACCGGACTCGGGCTTCCTATGGACTAGCACTCTTTGGAAACCCCTCCGATTTGACGCAGCGCTCGTAAATAGGCTTGTGTCCTGCCCTTGGCCTTCGAGTGGCGCTTTAGAAGTTTTGAGATTACGATTACGATCATGGCTCATTGTTTTCGCTTTTGGTTTCTGTCGTTAGGTAGGCAGCGTCCCTGACGAGTCTCTCTCTCTGCGGAGGCGCTATGCAAATATGTGATCACAATTTGGTACAAGTAGGCCTACTATTTAACCCAGCTCAAGTTCGCTCAACTTCACGTGTCATCGGCGTATCAACGAAAACCACGCGGCTACATATTTAACTTCTCTATTATTAGTGACGCTATTAACTCCGCCACTACCCTACGTGTGGTAGTGCCAGTCCCAAGCTTGGAGAAGGGAGGAGGGCGCTAATCATCTTTGTAATGACCCAGTGTCGTTAAACAGCAACAAACCAATGAACAGACGCTATAGTTTCTAAATCACTGTAATAGAACTTTGTGTACAGTTACCTTGTCTTTCTCGAGGCTGTCGTCGGTGATATCTAAACCGCAAGTGGCCGAAACCAGAACAATCCAGTAAGATTAGAACAATGAAAATCCAACTTAACAGTGCGTCATTTATATAAGTCGTCTCACATTTGATGTGATAAAGGCCTATCTCACATTACAATTGTATATACAGTTCTCGAGGCATTGTATTATATATATATATATATATATATATATATATATATATATATATATATATATAATGCTACATGTATATGCATATGTGTGTGTCGGTGTGTTAATATTTATATTTGTATGCTTATGCATTTGCACGTGTATATATGTGCGTCATCTGTACACACTCGTATTGTCTTCAACGGCCGTATCTGGTTGACCTGGTTGACCTGCTTGATCGAAGTACAGAAAACGGATCTAAAGTGCCAAGGTTTCGTGCGATTGTTTGTAATCAAGCTTCGATTCAAAGTCACGCGGTACAAGAATGAAGCCTCGGTGCATGAACTACTGTATTCTTCAGCCGGGGTTGGGTCGGGAGTGCTTCTGAGTAGATAACCTTGAAGAGGTGCTGTATAAATTCTCCATATGAATACATGTTATAGGCCCCTAACCTGTAGTTCATGCACATATATACCATATTATACACGTAGACCTATTATAGCCTATGTGTATATAGGGGCCTATAGGCTATATATTATGGATGGTTTAATGGTTGCTTAAGTACTTTTAAAGATATAGTATTAAATTACACTGTGTCCCGATGAAAAGTAGACCCCAAGAAAAAGTGTCATAACTCGGTCAAAACCTTTAGCATTTGCATGAAATTTTAAAAACAACAACAGTAGCCATATTACCACCAAATCGTAACGCCGTTTGGAAATGTTAGTGAGTTTGTCAAGTTTATGAACGTTTGAGATGCAGTACTGAAAATAAGAAATTTCCAACATACGAGAGCCACAAGGAAGTGAAGTTCAGTTACAGCTGGTGTTCAAAATGTCCCCCTTGTTCACGGACACACGACCGTAGATGTGGACGCCACTGTTTGATGGCCCGGTCGATGATCACGTGGTCAAACAACTGCCACTCTTCAATCAGACGCAATCAGGTGATCAACGTCACGAATGCGGGAACAATAAAAACGCTCCTCCAGTACACTCCAGATTTGATAGTCAACTGGATTGAGGTTTGGACTGCTAGGCGGCCACAGCTGCGGGGATGTGAAGTCGGGTGTCTCCCGGGACAGCAGAGCAATGGTCTCACGTGCTTGATGCGCAGGGGCACTGTCTTGTTGAATGTGAAGTAGCCGCCCGATGAAAAGTAGACCCCTAAACGTTTGTCAAAAACTTCTATGTTGGAAACTACCCCTTTTCAGTACTGCATGTGAAACGTTGATAAACTTGACAAACTTACCAACATTTCCAAAAGGCGTTACGATTTGGTTGTATTATGGCTAGTGTTGCCGTGTTTAAAATTTCAGGCAAATGCTAAACGTTTTGACCGAGTTATGACACTTTTTCTTGGGGTCTACTTTTCATCGGGACACAGTGTAGATACAGTTAGGTTGAGTATCTATCGAATACTAAATCTTGGGCACACGGTATCCGATTGGTTAGAGCATTCGGCCTGTAACGTGGAGAGCACGGATTATACCTCCTTGAGATGGCTACTGTGTAGGCGAGTGAAGGGAGGGAGTGAGTGAGTAACTTAGGGAGTTATTTGGTTGAGTGAGTGGGTGAACGAGTGGATGAGCGAGTGAATTAGTTAGTGAGTAACTTTGTGAGTTATTTGGGTGAGTGAGGGAGTGGGTGTGCGAGCGACCGAGCGATTTAGTGAGCGATTTAGAAAGCGATTTAGTGAGCGAGTTAGCGAATGAGTTAGCGAGTGAGTTAGCGAATGAGTGAGTGAGTGAGTGAGTGAGTGAGTGAGTGAAAGAAAGTAAGCAATCTCTTTTAGTGCGAATGTCCACACTTTACAACAACAAGGAATGCAAAAGTGACAATTAGGACAATTGTCAGTATACGGACCGTGAGCAAGGCCTTCATTCACAATTGCCTAACGTCATCAATTGCTGCTTAGTCGCCAGACTGTGATGCTTAATAAATGTAGAGATAATAATGGGTTATGCGCCTACTGGGTCTATCCTTAATTAAAGACAATTAGGTGATTATAGATACTGAATATTGCCAATCCCTGTAACACCGTACTGTGTTATTTCCTACCGGTAGCATTTACGCCGATCCCAGACCAGTACAGCAGTATGGACCGATATCCCATATTGCTATACTGGTAAACGTGATAAATAATACAATAATCATCGTTCATCCAAATTCTAGCTTCAGTTATATGTTCATCGATCAATCCAGCTTCTAGTCTGAACTATATTTACGTCGACCATCCAACTTCTAGATTGTTTTAGTATGAAATGTTTTCATCGCTCATCCACGGTAGGGAATGCAAACCCGACGGTTTTTTACAAACCCGGGTTTCCGGTTTTGGTGCCAGTAAAAACACGGGTACCCGGGTTTTTACCGGGTTTGCCAAACTTTACATGATTAGTATTATTGAACTATGTTTTGCGATAAGAACAACGTCGTTGTTTGCAGCTACAAAGTCCAAAGTTCTGCAGATGACAAGGGTCATCTGCGTCCTTGTGTTTGAGCAGGTTTATCTTATGCTTGGGCGGGAGATGAATATGCATACATCGTGTTGAACCGCCGACAATTTTCAGTTTCGACTTACATAACTGGCACTGAGCCGTCTGTTCCACAGAATCGCGAACGATAAAGTGTTCCCAAACACCGCGCTTTAAATTTGCTGATTTAAGCATTGCTTTTAAAGTCACTAAATTTATATAAGAACTGTTTACCGCTACCATGCGAACTGGATAATAATAATAATAATAATAATAATAATAATAATAATAATAATAATAATAATAATAATAATAATAATAATAATAATAATGATAATAAGACGATTTATATAGCGCCGTAGCACAGCCGAGGCCGAAGAAAAGGGCGCTGTAGATGGCGACGCCGGAGGGTGGTGCACCATAGAAACTCGGACTTCGTTGGATTTAGTTTGAGACGGTTAGACGCCATCCACACTGAAATGCGTTCAGACAGGTAATGTCACGAGTCAACAAACTCAACATTCTGCCTTGTCACTGGTTGTGTGAAATGTGAAGCCTCACTCATATAACGTCACGAATAAACAATTGGAACAAGCCGATAAATAAGTAAGTAGAAATAGTATTACGTAATAACAAGTGCAGTACTAACGCTATATTTCCATTACTCTGCATTTGTGAGTTTCACGGCGTGAACGACGATGAAAGTGACGCTTTTCAATCACGCCAAACCCGGGTTTCAACCGCGGTTTACGATGACGTAGACAAGTTTGGCAGATGTCCGTCCCTCACTTTGGCTGTGGGGTCCCCATACTTGCGTTCGATGCAGAGGACAACACTGCACGTGCGGGTCCAACCTGTCACAAAGATGACATTACTTTCGTTGAGTCTCAAGAGCGGAAGCTGTCTTCGTCTAGGGTTGAAGAGTGGAAAATTTAATGTCGTTGTTCAAACCCGGGTTTCAATCGCGGTTAAACCCGGGTTTTCGGGTTCCGAAAAATCCCGGGTTACCCGGGTAGGCAAAACCCGGGTTTGCATTTCCTAATCCACGGCAATAATATCGACACTAAAATGATTTATTTTCATCGTTGTACTCGTCTGAGATCGGCGAAAATGATACCGGGTGCACTAAGTATAGGGTGTGTATTAATTAAACTTGCTGGTACCGGTATGTGATTAGAAAGAGAACAAGGGTTGAATTCTGACGAATAAATATCGATTATGTGTGACTCGATCAGCCATTGTGCTATGCATAATTGGTATGCGGACGTTTGGTCAACGGACGGTTGATCACGGACGATTGGTCAATGGACGATTGGTCAAGCGGACTATTCGTCAAAGGGACTGTTGATCAAGGGTCCTTTCGTCAAGAGGACGGTTGATCAATGAGCTTGTTCAAAGAAATATTTGTATAAACAGGTGACGTTTTAACCATAACCATAACCATAAATTTTATTGATTTCCATCAAATACAGGAACAGATAGTGTGAAACAAACATAAATTCAGCAATTGATGAAAACAATGGGAATAGAAAAACCCTAAAGGGAACAAGTCCCGGCTAGCAGGGTCACCCACTCATCATATATTGCACAAGTGGCATAAGTTAATATGCATGTAGCCTAATATTATTGTATTCTTTTTTATCTATGACAAAACCTTAATTAGTTAACTAACATGCACAGTTGTACACACACAGGATTAGCATGTCGTACTGCAGTCGATCAAGTAAGCACGCAGTCTACGTTTAAATAGGTTAAAATTGATTAGACATCGTAACTCTGGGAATATTGTTCCAGGCACGCGATCCGGCACTTCTAATTGAAAATTTACGAGTATTAGTACGAGAGTATATAGGTCTATAGTTTTGCTGAGGAGCGCACAGCATAGGGATTGGTTTCAGATGTAAGTTTAAAATAATCATTAAATGATGAAGGTAGTTTGTTATACGTATATTTGTGCATGAATTCATTGGTTTGCTGTATAGTTATTTGTTCAAGTCTGAGAATGCGTGTTTGCCGGTATGCCGAGTCGATAGGAAAATGCACAGGATAATGTTGCGAGTGATTGGTTATGATACGAAGAGCTCTATTTTGAAGAAAATTTAATCGTTTTAATCTTGAATAATTAGAAGCCCATATCATATTGCAGTAGGTGAGGTATGGATGGACAATGGAATAATATAGACTAACACGTATGTGGGTGGGCAATAGGTAAGCAATTCCAGATAATATGCCTACATTCTTGGCAACTTTTAGCGAGATATTTGCAATGTGATCACTCCATTTTAAGAATTGGTCAACATAGACACCAAGGAATTTAACAGAGACTGCCTGAGGTATTGGAATATTATTTAAAGTAATAGGGTCATTAGGTACTAATGTCTGTTTACGATGAGAGCGGAATAAAACATAATTCGTCTTAGTTATATTGAGGGATAACTTATTCGTTTTAAACCAATCGTATACTTTGTTAAGCTCTTGGTTCATTAATGAGAATAGTATATCAAGCGATTTATGCGAGGCAAAGATATTCGTGTCGTCCGCAAAAAGCAGAAAGTGTAAAAGGGGAAGCATTAATAAACAATAGGAAAAGGAGAGGGCCAAGGATCGATCCTTGTGGGACCCCGTATTTAATTAATTTTAATCTAGACAAGTATCCATTGCATAGAACCTGTTGGTATCTATTGCTTAAGTAGCTTTGGAAACAATCTAATGCCGTCCCACGTATTGTTGCCCATATCGTGGGACGGCAAAATACTACTAGCTTGGCTAGTAGTATTTTGTGGTCTATACCGTGTCGAAAGCCTTAGCGATATCAATAAAGACTCCTAATCAGGGCTGTAGTCGAGGGTATACGCGGGTATACAGCGTATACTCACCTCTAGAGACCGTATACTCACCTCACAAAATATTTATATTTATTTATATTAAAATACTGTAGTGTATACTCACAAAATACTGTAGCGTATACTCACCTCTAATTTGTTTAGGAAAACTAAACGTTAGCGTGTACTCACCTCTAATTTTACCACTACAGCCCTGCTCCTAATGTATATTCATTACGATCGATGGCAGCAGATATGTTGTCCTGTATGTTGAGTAGAGACATCATAGTTGAATGATTAGGTTGAAACCCATGTTGAGTGGCCTAGATGATATTCTTTTTTGCTTATAGTCATACAGGCGATAATACATTGCTTTTTCAAACAGTTTAGACAAATATGGTAAGATGGAAATCGGCCTATAATTAGCTGCGTCTTCTTTACGACCTTGTTTAAATATTGGAGTAACTTTCGCTATTTTTATCGCAGATGGTACAATTCCAGCATTTAAGGAACAATTAATAATTGCCGATAAGGGAGCAGCAATGTGATGGAGTACTGGAGTAATCAAGCTCGGGTTGACACCATCAGGCCCCGTGCTATGAGTAGATTTCAGATTATGAGCTGATGTTATTATTTCGTCCGGTGTGGTTGGGAAAACTGCAAATGAATTCAAACTTGATGGGTTAAGGTAAGAGGTAACTGACTTATCAGAAGTTGGTATTTTATCTACAAGTTCTTGAGCTATACCAGTAAAATAGTTATTAAGCGCTTCAGCTATTTGCTCACCTTGGGTTACTTTGGTGCCATTGATTATTAAACATTTTATCAGTGTGTCCGAAGTTTTCTGATTAATTATTGTTTTAATGGTCTGCCAAGTCTGTTTAATATCATTACTACATTTAAGAAATTCCAGTTCGTAATAAGTCCTCTCAGCTTTGTTTCGAAGCGTTTTAAATTTATTCCTATAAGCTGTAAACTTATTCTTATTTTCGATAGTGGGAGTCTTGATAAACTTTTTATATAATTTCAATTTCGTTTTGCATGATTTCAAGAGACCGGGTGTCATCCAAGTTTTTTTTACATATCTTCGAGGGCTTGATTTTAGTTAGTTTTAATGGAAAGGCAGAGATCATAGCACAACAAACACACAAGAAAAAACAATAGAACGGCCCGAGCAAGTCCAACATCGTAAATAATCTTTGTAGAGTATTAAGAAAGTAACAGATCACATAGCAAATACATTTTGGGCATCATCACGTCATTTATAGGACAAACCAATCAAATCGGAAGGCAAGAAAACTTTTAAAATTAATCAAATCTAATATAGAGTTAGGCCTATTCAAATGAAGTAAGTGAACATCAGGTCATTAGCTAATTGTAAAGGTACCAGCAGGGCAAGGTGAGGCGGAGATGAAGAAACTGAGCATTAATTAGAAATAAACTGAAGCAAAATGAAACAATAAATTGGGTTACAAACTGTAACCTTAAAGTTAAATAAGTTCATTGAACATCACGTAGGCCTGCATTGGCAACATAAAAAGTTATAACTGGGAACTATAGTGAGAATGTAAGTTTTGTTAGTTTTCTCACTGAGGTTCAAACCCATGGCTCATAGAAATAAACGTCATACAGACTCACAGAAAGCGATCAAGGTCCTCGATACGGGTGATTTTCTCAGGTCGTGCGTTAGGTGAGTCCATGAGCTTGATGAACACGAATCCGTTTGTCGTCCAGGTAGAGAGAATCTTTTTCTCTCGGACAAGTTTTCTTGTCAGGGCGTGAATGTGCGCATTCGTTTTCGTAAGATTCTCATTGATGAACACCGAACCATGAGTCTGGCTAAGATGAGTCTGGGACTTGTCGTGACGAAGGTTCCTCTTTGCCATAAAGACTAGGCTCCGCATACGTAGTGAGGTAAACTTGACCATGAGTGGCCGACATTTGTTCGCCCCTTTCTGCGGAAGACGGTGAACAAAGGATATGTCAGATTCTGATGTGTTTAATTTGAGATTGGTCTGGCAGAGGTTCAGAACCGCTTCGATGGTGTGTTGATTAAGTTCCTCTCGTCGCTGATGATATGAAGGTTCAGTTGTAGAAGGAAGGGAGTGGGGAATTTCTGGAAGGCCATGAATGATGAGCGAGTCCAAACGATCATGGTTTTCCAGAACCTCCAGACGTTGCTTAAGAGATCTGTTTTCTTCCTCAAGAGTAGTAACCTTCTCAGTTGTAGTAGTATTGATTTTTCCTGAGTATTCCACGGTTAGTGTCTTGATAAGTTGTTCCATGGACGCTGCAAGAGCTGAAGTGAATTTGTCGATGATTTTCTCAAATCGGTGTTAGGATGTTGATTATGCGGTCGTCCTGAATAACGTCCACTAGGTCGTCTACTTTGATCGACTTCTTCGATATATTTAGGTTGTTTAAGGATCACAAAACGTGTAAAATAAGTCTTGACAGATGAACACTGAAGCCACAGGCAAAAATTCGTTAGCTTAACTCAGTAACGCAAGGAATGATGAGAACTAGTTTAGTCCCGCCCACCGTTGTGTTGACTCGCCCACCGTTGAATTACTTCGCCGCCAACTCGATGGATTTCTTTGATAAATTTAATGCATTTAGGTATTACAAATCGCGTAAAATAAGTCCTGACGGATGAATACTGAGAATCCATAGGCAAAGAAATCGTTAATTTCAATCCAGTAGTTTTAATAACGATGAAATTTGCTGAACGCCGTTCATTGTTGTGTTAACTCGCCACCATCTTGAAAAACTTTTTTTTTTATAAAGTTTATAGTTTAAAAAGCAATCAATGTAATGTAATTAGTAAATTCTATTGCGCCGGTGTCTAATGCAGAAGGCATCAACCGATGGCACACCAAAACCAAGCCGTAATTAGGTCAAAAATGAGGTTATAAAGGTTTATAGTTTATAGGTTATAGGCATTGTTATTCCTCAAAATAATACACTTTAATGTAGTAATTTTTATATCAAATGTAGTCAAAAATTTAAAACACGAAGGTGCCTAATTGTGAGACAAATGTGCAATAGTTAAGACACGAAGGTACCTAATTGTGAGACAAATGTGCAATTGCACGAAGATATATTAGCACGTTCGCTCGTCCATATCCCCTCTAACTTTTTTGACCCAGTCACGATATTTCATGGTACCAATTTCCATGCTCCTTGCAAGAACACCCCTTCTGCTTCTGACAATCCTTCTCGGTTCGCCTGTCTAGGGATAATTAGTGGTCGTCGATTTCAAAGGGTTATCGTATATCTGTGCCAGTGCAGTTGTTTGTACTGATAACAGAACTGACATATTTTAAAAGCGTCTCCAATATCTAAAATTAAAATTATGATCAATCGTCCTCTTGACGAAAGGACCTTTGATCAACAGTCCCCTTGACGAACTGTCCGCTTGACCAATCGTGCGTTGACCAATCGTCCGTTGATCAAACGTCATAGAATCGCATAATTACGGTTCGTTAAATTACCCACGTTAGGCTGTGATTAGGCCCTACAACGAAACGATTGAATTTTGGCTAATAAAGATCGAAGTCAAGCTTTACGGCTTAGGCAAAGGCCATGCAGTTGGAGCAGTCCATGGCTGTAGTGACAGTGTAGTCGATGGTATACGCGGGAATACAGCGTGTACTCACCTCTAGAGACCGTATACTAGGGTGTCCCAAACAAATTTTTGGGAAAAATCTTAGGTCTCACCAGTCAAAATGTTTCTTTGTGAGATGATAATATTTGTGTAAAATTTTCAATTTTTTTAGATAATGTTAAGGGGTCCCCCAAAGAGTCCTAAATTTTGATTTTAGGGTTATTCCGCCTCAAATCAACAAATTCTTTGCAAGTTTCCCACTCGACCATCTCAGTTTTGATGAAACTTGCACAGAATGTGTACTGATGTATTACAATATGCTGTGCAAAATTTCACAGTAATATTCTTAGTATTTAATTTTTGAAGGAATTTTAAGTACATCTAGGATGACCCCGTTTCTCGCGATTTGGAAATCGTGTCTTAATTTGGTGCCATATTCAGAAGGTCATAAGTCCACTATTATTGCAGATAAATGAATCAAATTTGCAGGACACCTAGTTTATGTGGTTCTAATCAAGTGAAGCTGGAAGAACTTGATGCCTGATGGATACTTTTTTCTAGCTGAAGATTGCAAATGAGACAGCAACTCGTCCTCATACGTCGAGGATTCGAGGCTAAGAAAATAAAGTCGCTAACGCTTCATACCCATGTCTGCCTCAGGGCTAGCTTAACGTACTGCTCCCCTTCTTAGTCTGGTAGACGCTATTAGTAGGCCTATAGAGCCGCGCAAATATTAGGCCTTTTTAATAGACTACTAGGGACCGTTTGTTTTTCGGCGATCTGTATCCGTGTAATTTGTAGAGGATGATTCGGTTCGTCCCAATTATGTCAATGATAATTGATTGCTACTTGTCGGTCTTGACAACAAGACTGCTTAACGTACATCTTCGACAAGTTGTCGAAGATGTACGTTAAGCAGTCTTGTTGTCAAGACCTTAAACCTCAAGACCAAGACCAAGACTTTGAACCTCAAGACCAAGACCAAGAGTTTGAATCTCGAGACCAAGACCAAGACTTTGAACCTCAAGACCAAGACCGAGACCAAGACCGAAAAATCACATTCAGGCCAAAACTACTTTTCCTTACAAAAAAATTGCCAAGTCGCACTACTCGCTATTTTAATGAAAACGTGAGTCTTTTTTTAATTCAGGCAAATTAACTTAAATGCAGACTGCAGAGAATGCCGAATTCGTATTTACAAAAGTTCTAAATGCAACTTGTTATTCCAAATGCCTCTTGTATTTTATAAAAGCAATTCGCTCAGAATTTTCTGACCAAGACCTACTTGTGGGGCCTCATAAAAATTCCGCCATGTGAAAAAAATCGTTTTACAGGTGCTGAAGTCGCTAACACACACAGTAGCTTTTCAAGAACAGGATGTAAATGTACAAATCGTGAGCCTTATTGAAATCCTCCCATGGTTTATCAGGCTTCAGGAAAAGTCTCGGCAAGGCTACCAGACACCGCATAACTTAGCTGCTGCTGCCGATGGTTTTTCTGACCAACAAGACTTGCATCCGTCCTTAGGTATTCGTCGTATATCAATCAATCAATCAATCAAACATTTATATAGCGCCCCTTCAAGGAATCTATTCAGAGGCGCTCCCAGCCCAACCCCGGCGAAAGAGAAAAGTCTTTAGAGCAGAGAAGAAAGCGGTGGATGAGTTTCGAGGAAGAGACCGCAGCTCAGAAGGAAACCCATTCCAAATTTTGGGACCAACGACGGAGAAAGCACGCTGCTGCATAGTAGCGGTGCGTGCAAAAGGAACAGAGAGATCACCACGGGTGGTAGAGCGAAGAGAGCGGTGACCAGGTGGAACAGAGGCACGAGAACAGAGCTCACGCAGATAGAAGGGAGCACAGCCAAGCTGACATTTCCAGACAATGGAGGCAACCCGGTAGACAATGCGTTGCGAGAGTGGTAACCAGTGGAGGACATCACGCATGTATTCAGAAACATGGCCAAATTTAGGTATGCTCCCAATCAAACGCGCAGCAGAACGCAATACGCGTTCCAGACAGTTCAGTCGAGTGAGGGGAAGCCCAATATAGAGGGAGCAGCAGTAGTCAAGCCGACAGGTAATGAATGCATGAACGAGAGTAGCAGCAGATTAGGGGGAAAGAGAGCGGGAAACAACGCGAAGCTGTCGTAGCTGAAAGTAGCAAGCCCGGCTCAGCTGCAAGATATGCGGAGAGAGGGTGAGTTCTGAATCCAAGATGACGCCAAGATCTCTGACGGAGGTGGAAAAGACGATATAGGGGAACTCAGAAGTAAGACAAGCATGATCAATCTTAGCAAGCTGCCTAGGGGTGCCCAGCCAGATATATTGAGTCTTAGTGGGATTCAAGCGAAGGCGGTTGGAAGACATCCAGGCAGTCAAAGAGTCAGTGGAGTGGCACATGAGGCGGACTGCAGCGGCGGCGTCAGAGGGAAAGCAGTGGGTGTAAGCCTGTATATCGTCAGCATATAAATGGTTGGACAAAGAACAAGTGGCAAGAAGGCGACTGAGATCAGAGGTGAAGATAATATAGAGGAGGGGACCCAAAACTGATCCCTGAGGAAGGCCAAAACGGACTGGGGTCCAGAGGGACCTGGTAGAACAGTAGACAACCAATGAGGAGCGGTCAGAAAGGTAGGAGGCTAGCCACTCAAGGGGCTTTTCAGATAGACCGAATGATACAGACAAGCGATTGAGGAGGATGTCATGGTCGACCGAGTCAAAGGCAGCGCTGACATCGAAGAGTGCAAGAAGGGAGACTTGGGAGCGATCAATGGCGCCATAGAAATCAGAGAGGAGGCGAAGGAGAAGGGTTTCTGTAGAATGACCTTTGCGGAAGCCAGATTGATAGACAGGAAGTAAGTTATTAGCATCAAGATAAGTCAATAATTGCTGAGCGACTAATTTCTCGATGATTTTAGAAATAAATGAGACGTTCGCAATGGGCCTGAAGTGTGCAGGGTCCGTAGAGTCGAGACCGGCTTGCTTGAGGATAGGAGTAACAATCGACCTCTTCTGCGAAGCTGGAAGAGTTCCGTCACGGAGCGAGGAGTTGCATAGTAGTGTCAGGAAAGGGAGGAGGACATCGATGTAATCCTGGAGCAAAAAAGGAGGGAGGGGGTCAAGCTCACAGGATTTCGCAGCAGAAGCCAAGATGATGTTGCGCAGCTCAAGACTGGAGACCTCGTGAAGAACTGAGAGCCGATGGTTGGTAGTAGGAAAGTCTGGCGGAGGAGAACCAGCGGTGTCGTTGCGAACCGATTGGACTTTAGCAGCGAAGTAGTTCGAGTAGTCGGATGCAGTAAAGGAAGGATCAGGCGATTGTGCTGATCGATGACGGCCGAGCAGGTCATTGAAAGTCGACCAAAGCCGCCGTGGGTCGCTGGCGTTGGATGATATCAGACGCTCCCAGTGATCCTTTTCCTTCTCACGATGACGTCGGTGCATCCCACGGACGAACTGGATCCATGCTGACTGGTCGGTTGGCGAGCGTGTGCGCTGGTAAACGCGTTCAAGACGACGGGCTTGACGTCGAAGAGAGTGACATTCAGCGTCGAACCAGGGGGAGAGAGGGTGCTGGCGATGTCTGACCGGACGGGGTGGAAGAAGACGATCGATGATGGCTGTCATAGAGCTCTCATAAATGTCAAATAGTTCGGTAGTAGAAGAGCCAACAAACTGGCCCGGGTCAAAGAAGGCTGGAACAGCAAGGATAGCCGACTGGAAAGCTTCACGGTCCAGGCGCTTCCAGCCACAAGACTGACGAATAACATAGACAGGTGCCGTCAGGAAGAAGGGAATGTCAGCGAAGACCAGCCCATGGTCTGAAATGACGGGAGGAAAGATGTTCAGATCAGCAGGGACGCAGTCATCACGAGTGATGAAGACATCGAGCCAGCCGCCAGCCTGGTGAGTTGGAGCAGCGACGTGCTGGATTAGGCCGTACTGTTGGAGGATTGAAGAGAATTCTAGAGTAGACGGCGAAGAGAGATCCTCCAGATGCAAGTTGAGGTCGCCGAGGACGACAATCTGTGTGTTGTACAGCGCAAATTGCTCAATTATGGCGGCGAACTCGGTGAAGAAGGCAGTGGAAACAGGAGCCGATCCGGGGCAATAGATAGTGATGACAGTGGTGGGGCCCAGAGGAGAAGAAACAGAGGCGGCGAGAACCTCAAACGTGGTGGGAGGAGAAGAGATGGTGATCTGCTTCACGCGAAGAGTGTCTCTGTAGAAGAGGACAATGCCTCCTCCACAAGAGACCTCTCCCGAAGTGTCGAGTCTAGGGCTGTCAAGCGAAGCGTAACCATAAGTATAGGCTACTAGCTGGTTTACCCGGCGTTGCCTGGGGTTATAAGTTTCAATCCCTGTAACGAATAAGTAACAAAACTTAATGTGAAGTGAAATCCCTACGGCGGCGCCATCTGGCGAATCTGTAGAAATGCATGCCGGTGAAATTTAGGTATAAGTTTCAAGCCGTGTAGCGAATAAGCAACAAATTTAGGTATAAGTTTCAATTCCTGTAGCGAATAAGCAACAAAAGTTAATGTGAAGTGAAATCCCTACGGCGGCGCCATCTGGCGAATCTTTAGAAATGCGTGCCGGTGACAGAGAATTGGCGGTCAAAGACACAGAATCTTCTCTGGCGGCGCCATCTGGCGAATGAAAATAGGTCGACTCGAATTTGTTTGGACCAGGTAAAAAGTGGAGGTTTGGGAGAGGTTTTGGCCCGGGACACCATGGAAGAGGTGAAAAGGGGGACGCGAAGCCGACCACTGGGTGTGTAATGCCGACCCCGAGACAGTAGTGAAGGTTTGGAGTGAAAAGGTCCAAAGCTGTAGAAATGCATCGCGGTCAAACATCGCTGTGACAGACAGACAGACAGACAGACAGGCAGACAGACAGACAGACAGACAGACAGACAGACAGACAGACAGACAGACAAAGTCTTCTCTTTATTTATATAGATGATGCAAACAGGCTTGATAAATTTGTAAATTCTTGAGTTTTGTTAAATGACTGTTAATATTGACAGCCGGTCTTGGTCTTGAAAAACCAAGACCAAGACTTTGAACCTCAAGACCAAGACCAATACCAAGACTTTGAACCTCAAGACCAAGACCAAGACTTTTGGTCTCAAGACCAAGACCAAGACCAAGACTTTTAAAAACGAACTCGAGTGCACTCGAGACCAAGTCCTCTCCGTACATGTGGTCTGTTCATCATTTAGGCTGTCCTTATTATTGGACACCACGGCGTTCTATAGGATGTCAATATCGAAAAGGTACCCATGCATTTCTATAGGAGATGATCTAAAATCGTCACCTTGTTTAAAATGCGGCGTTCCATAGGATTTCGATATTAAATAAATAACAGGGCGGCAAGTTTCGCCACATTATTGTATTGTATTGTATTGTATTGTATTGTATTGTATTGTATTGTATTGTATTGTATTGTATTGTATTGCATTGTATCTAGAGATTTATAAAGCGCCTCTCGCAGAATAACTATATATTCAGAGGCGCTCTCAGCACAGAAGCCCGGGGGAAACGGAAATGCCTTTAGGGAATCGCTAGACCGATGAGGAAAAGCCAGTCATTAGTTTGACCCTGAACACAGGAGGAAGGTCATTCCAGATCGTGGGACCCACATGTATATATTAGTATAATGTATATATGTAAAAAGAGTATGAGTGGCTAAAATTGTTAATAAATGTTTCTATAGCATTCACGAGATAAAACTTTTGTCATTTTTATCATGCAGGTAATGTGAATTTATGTGCTCGTGGTCGTAGATTATGAGGAATGTTCCGATCAGTTGGCAAATAGGGTCGCAGAACATGGCCAGGATCTGTTATAGCAGCGGTTCTCAACCTGTGGTCCGCGGACCACTAGTGGTCCGTGGCCATCTGCCTGGTGGTCCGCGAGCAAGGCCTACAATTTATATTTTTTTACAGTTAAAAATATGCAAACAGACATATTTTGTCAATTTTTAAAATCTGTGGTTAAACATTTATTAAAACTAATTGTAAATTATAAATAAAGTACCTAATCTTATCAAATTTATCATTTTATACTATAATTTTGCATAAATTTATAATTTTTTAGGGTGGCATATGATCGCCAGTGGCACAGTTTTAGTGGTGGTCCGCGACCGTGATACAAAATTTACAAGTGGTCCTTGAGTCTCAAAAGGTTGAAAACCGCTCTGCCTTAGAGAATCTGGGGTGCTGGCCTTTCTATTTCTTGCAAAACGTTAGGTGGAAAGCCATGGGACCAGAAGACTCGGAGCGCATGGAGTGATGATGAAGAGGTTGACAGGACCTTGTCAAGATGAATATTCATTCTATGGTCGCAGCAGATTGTGTGACTCGATCTTGTACTCGTATAGAAGAGACACGGATTGCTACCGGAAGGATTGGGGTAGGGAGTATACTTTCTCTCTAGCAGAAATTATTAGTTCACTTTTGTTGTGGGGGTTTTAGGCGAAGATTATTATGAGATATGGGCGAATTCTCCCTGAGCGGTGTTTATGTGAGAGGAACCTATAAGAAGGTAGCCATAATCTGCAAATTTTGTAATAAAATTAGAGGGATGTGTTTTGGCTGGAGATCTGTGGAATTTGTAGCAAGCGTGTATGGCCGATCGCAGACCCCTGAATGGCACTATAGAGTTAACGGTATTTTGTTCTGAGGCAATACAATGAAATTTTGTGATGTAACTCCTGTTCTGAAAGTACTGGTGAAGTCAGTTATAGATTTCATCTAGGTCTTCTAGGATGTTAAGGGTGCCTACTTTTTGAAAGGGTGTTTTAATGACGGACTGTGTCAAATGCTTTCGACAAGTATGTCGAAATTACTGCGACATAATTATTGGAATTTAACGGGTTAGAGATCTGTTGAAGAAGTGCGGTTATTCATTCATTCATATGGAGAATTTATATAGCGCCTCTTCAAGGCTATCTACTCAGAAGCACTCCCGACCCAACCCCGGCTGAAGAGCACAGTATGGCAGCTGTAGTTGATTCAGTGGGTCCAGGGCCGGTTTAACCACTAGGCGAACTGGGCGGCCGCCTAGGGCGGCACATTTCTGGGGGCGGCATAAAAGCTACACAAAGAAATATTTTTTGAACCATTGCCGCCGTTTTGCCAGTCCAGAGGCGTAGGCCTAGCCATACAGTCGCTTAAGGACACTTGGTTATAACCCGCAATGTCACATTCTGCTTTAGGGCGCGATACTTTCATTTCCCTCCAAGCGCACAAATTTTAAATTTGGTTAATTGTTTCATCTGATAACATATTTAGCCGCTACGTATACGGTGTTCAAAAAGCCCGTGTAGGCCTACTGCGTGTATGTCTCAGCCTCTCTGCAGTCTGAATTACAGTCTGTATGATGACGCATGCGGCCGGGATGCCTCATGATATCTGATGTATACACAAGGCCACAGACATATTGTATGTGTATTGTATATTGTATGTGTGGTATTTGTCGGAGTAATTGACCTCGTTCGACCCCCAAGTCGAAGCGAACCGGGTGTTCGCTTCGACTAAGCGAACCGGGTGTTCGCTTCGACTGCACATGAGCTCTTTTAGGTGTACAACCACGGGCCCACGGCACACACACACACACAACACACACACTCTCTCTCTCTCTCTCTCTCTCTCTCTCTCTCTCTCTCTCTCTCTCTCTCTCTCTCTCTCTCACTCACTCACCCACTGTCTGTCTGTCTGTCTATCTGTCTGTCTGTCTGTCTGTCTGTCTGTCTGTCTGTCTGTCTGTCTGTCTCTCTCTCTCTCTCTCTCTCTCTCTCTCTCTCTCTCTATATATATATATATATATATATATATATATATATATATATATATATATATATATATATATATATATATATATATATATATATATATATATATATATATATATATCTCTCTCTCTCACTCACCCACTCTCTGTCTCTCTGTCTCTGTCTCTGTATCGTTTTCTCTCGTTTTCTCTCGCTCTGTCTCTGTCGTAGTCTGTCTCTCTCAATGTCTCTCTACAAGCCTTGTGGCCTGTACACTCTACATTGTCTTATTGCATTACTCAAAGCTCTCCTGAAATAAGAAACTAAGACTCAACTAATGGTAAGGAACTTTTAAATTTAGAGTAGTAGTTCTTGTTGCTTTAATTTTTTAAGTAGTACATACGATATCTGCTTCTCGTTTCTACATTTGCGAAAGAGAGCGCGAAAAATCAAATTTTGAAATTACATTATATTTGTATAGACTTCGCACGTAGGTAGGACTAGGACTTCGTAAACGTAGCCACAGGAGTTACTAAGTGTTCAAATGAAACTGTGCACTGTATCATTAATTAATATTTACATTTAAAATTCCCATTAAACGTGTTAGACCATACAACATCTATAGGCCGTATAGCTAATGCAGTTCCAGACAATATTACTTTAATTATGGCTAACTTTAAAATTTAAAATTTATCAAATGCCATATTTTTTTTTAATTTAGAAGCAATAATGATTCTTAGATTATTACAATGAAAGACGAATCGATGGTACTAAATTAAAGATGCAGCATTCGGATGCATTCCTGTGTGAAGGTTATATTAACTTGATTAATTTAATATTAATTAGGCCTAGTTATCGCACTTGCCAGAGGCGCGGAGCGACAGGTTCGCCTAGGGCGCCAAATACTCTGGCGCCGGCCCTGAGTGGGTCTAATGCGAATGGATCCTTGAGTTATTTTATGGATGGGGGAGAGTCGAAGGCTGGCTAAAGATTTCTGCGGACAATAAGACGTTCGACTGATCTAGAGAGAACCGGTACTAGAGAGATAAGTCTAAGCCATTAGGAGAGGAAGGACAAGGAATCTTTGATTAGTTTTATTTAATCGATTTTCCATTGATTCGGTAGGCCCTATATGAACAAGGGCTATTGATCTGTTAATAAGATGAGTGACTGGGGAGCAAATGATTGATGCAAGAAATCGGAGGAACCATGAGGGTGTCTGGTTTTGTCCTTCGGCGGTAGGTTTCAGGTGGTCAAGCAGGTAGAAGTTTCACTATTTGTCAATAGTGGAATATTTGAATGTGCAGACTGTTTTAAATTAGGTGGGATGTTAGTCAGAATCTATTGAAACTGATGCAAAATAGGAATTTGAGTCATCAGCAGTGATTTGACTTTGCGGAATTGTCTTGCATCTAGTGTATGTCAGTTCTGATACTCCTCGCCAGAGGGCTCTTGAGCCTCCCTTTGGGTCGATGCTTTTAAAGTCTGAGTGGTTTTCGTTGAATTAGTTTGCCAATCCTGTCGGCTATTTCAGAGGCTTTTCCAGTGCGACCCGCTCTCATAAGTCAATTTTATTACGTAGTAGGCCTAATAGTTTGATTTCCGGTATGATGAAAATTGTGTCGTTTGAGGAAGTGTGATTGTTCGAAGAGGACAAAATTGATTGATCCAGGCCTGCATAATTGCGTAGAAGGCATTCCAGGCTCTTTGAGGGTCACTAATGGTCAACAGTTGGAAGAGGTCACTGTTGTTTAGTTCATGGCCAATTAATTAAAAGAAAAGAAGTGTAGACTTCAGTAACAGAATCTTTGCAGCAAAATAAAAATAAACACTGTGTATTGTTATGACCTATTTCAGCATATTAATGAGAATGGCTGGCATTGGAATCACGAAGGGCTCGTGTAAGAAGGACAGTGGTGAAGAATTGGTCCTTCGCTGTGTGGAGTGCTGTGTGGTCATTTGTCTTGATTGTATGGAAGAAGACCATCGGAAACATGATTGCTGTAGGATAAGAGGATTTGCTAAACAGGCACGGACGCAACTCGAGAACTACACGAAGAGCATTGAACCCATCTTGTCTCAGATGACAAGGCAGAAGTCTGAGGTAGAAGAAGAGTCGAAGAAATTTTGTGATGTGCTAGATGGAACTGTCGCGAACTACTACTTCCAGGGGACCGGACTTCTGTAAGGTGTTTCCGATAAGGCAGCCGACGGCTCGTGTCGCGACTTCAGGATGCCACACGACCGTCGCTAATACCCGTTGAGCTCGGCTTCGGCTTTTTGGCCAAAGACTTAAAATCAGAAAAGACCGTTTTCGCCGTAAATTTAAACTCTTTTATTTCACAACGACCGAGATTCTTCTTCTTTCAATAAATTGTACATCTACTACTGCACGAAAATGCGTAAAATCCACGGAGAGCTATGTCAACGATCCAGACGAAAATCCACGAAGAGCTATATCAACGATCCAGACGAAAATCCACGAAGAGCTACGATAACGATCCAAACGTATATCCACGAAGAAGAAAGAGCGAGAGAACGAGAAGCCGCTTACTCTATACAAGGTCCTTATATGGGTAATTCCGTGGATTTTTTGGATTTCGTGTCCCTCGGCTGTTACAGCCATATTTTTTTAGGTATGGAGGCACGGAATGTATCAAAATGTTCGTATTAAACTGTAGAACAAAATCCGCTATCTTTGACAGATTGGATTGTTCGTTTTAAATTTCATTTAACGCTCCAAACACATCAAATCTCATTACAGTCCCGCGTCCCTATCCGTATTTTTCATTTTTGGAGGTTTACAGAAATTGTAATCTCTTGAGCAGCTACACCGGTGATGCAATTTATTAAAGCTACGAGTGTCCTCTTTCATTTGGTTACGAATCGTCTAATTCGGTGGCTTATTTTAAGCATAGCACGGCAAACAATCTTGTCCCTGAGGTCGCACCTCATTACAGTCACGCGTGCATTCCGATACGAATCTCGATCCACTTTTAGACGCATCCTACCGGAAACGGCTCGCAACCCTTAGGGCAAGGACTATAAATAGACAGAAACAATAATTTTCCTAAACATGTTCCGTTAATTACATAAATAATGAAAATTTACATGAAACACTATCAATCCGACTTTTCATGTCTCATTACAGTCTTCATCTGTTATTTCTAAAGTTTAACTAACACGTGTATAGCGCTCTAACTTTTGAATGAGGCATGTGGTCCGAGTAAGAAAACACTGTTTGCGCTTCGTTAGCCCTCATAACATTCGGTGCATATCCATACATAGTGCAGTTTTCTCATTACAGTCACGTCTCATTACAGTCACACTTAAAATATCAACCTATTATTTCTCATTCATGTCACGCTGCATTCTCATTTCAGTCACATTAAATACTATACCGTGTCTCATTTATGTCTCATTTTTTATCATTTCAGTCACACAGTCTCATTGCTGTCACAATTCTCATTACTGTCACAGTCGTTAAAAAACTGAATTGTAAACTAATCAGCAAGCAAATTGAGCTAATTAGTGGCTATAATAAAAGTAGATTCACAGGTTAACAATTTGGAATACCAGGTGAACAGCTAGTTTGTCTCACCTGTCTTCACTGGAGATAACAGACTTCTAAATTAACTAAATATGTATACATATATGAATTACAATACGCTAAATATGTAAAGTAACTGTAAACTTTTAGTCTTTTACAGATTATTCAGTAAGCAGAATATCATATGGTCAGAATTCAGCTGTTATATGATATAATAATTACTTTCTGGTTGTAAAATCATGAGATCACAGCTGCCCAAACAGGTGTGACAGTAATGATAAAATTTTCATATATGTTGTATAAATCACATTGTAAAAAAGTTTTCGCAAGTCTTCGTGCAGGGAAACTCATAAATTGATATTCTAAATGCATCGTAGATCAAGAAAATATTTGGTTTTATGCATTTATATACATTTCATTTTTGAACATATGCTACATCCAAAATCCAAAGAATCCACGGAATTACCCATATACCATTTACAGGCGGAAATTTATACTGCCGGCGAACATAGCTTGTACCAGGCGAACTGGCGAAAGTCAGCCACCTTGTAAACCTTACTAGATGCATAGCTTATATTAACGAACATCAGCCAAATTATTATACAGGCGAAACCTAAATGGCGAGTTAAATAGACCGCCAGAGCGTCTAATATACGCTAGCGTCAGTGAAAAGTCAGCCAAAAAGCATCCGGCGCAAGTACATGAATAACTCAACGTATTTCTCATACGCGAACATAGAAAAGTTCGTCAATAGTCCTGTGGCGTACATTTCTAATCACCTTAACACAATTTCTCCATACCATGGTAAAAAATGTCCGCCAAACACAACGGCGAATTCTACAGAGTTCTCCAAGCGAATAATGTACATGATAAGAACTAAAAATCCGCCAAACGGCAGACTCAAACAAAGGGGGAAAACCTATTTCCGTTACAGAACTGAGTTGGCAATCAACGAAGCATATGAAAAGAATAAACGGCTTCTGGATGATCACAGACGTTTACTTCTGGAAGAGCTGAGTAATGAGAAACAATAAGTTACAAAAAACTTGAAGATGAGAACGGACGAGATTGAAACAGAACGGCTCAGACTTGCAAGTTTCAACTCTCGAATGGAAGAAATGTTACAAGGCACAACTTTTGACATAGTCTTACATTACAAAGACTTCAAAGATAGCTTTGACATATTGAAACAGAAACAACCACAAGCTATGGAACAAGTCAGTGTAAAAGGCATCAAATTTATACCAGCTGATTTTAAGGACTTCACCAGCGGAAGAGAAAATGTAATTGGAAGGCTTCTGAGATTGTAAGTATATATATCTGTTACAGCTCTGCTGATCTTGGCTACATAATTTTGCAGTTGCACTGATTGTGTATGAAACACGGCCTTTAGAAGTTCTAGATTTCTATTTTCTAGACTAAGTTTAATGGACCAGAGTTGTGGAATTCATTAGCTTCTTTTTCTTTGCACTGTTCGACTTGCACAGCAAGTAAGTCTCCAAACTTATTGAAAATGTCATAATGTGTAAATGCAAAAAAGAAGTGTAAAAGAAGGAGTAGGACGGCTCAGTTAGAGGAACCTATTACATTCCCTTCTTCCACTTTATAAGAATAATTAATATATATGTGCATTTAATACATTTGAAATGATCTGAAATTTGTTAATGTTCTTTTACTTCAGTTTCAGGAAGCAGAGGCTATCTCAATGTAATTTCAATATAATTTAGTAACATAGTCAATAAAAAAACCTATGCATCGTGAACATTTCCCCCTTTTCGTAGTCACCAATACTATTTTCGTAACAGAACGCACAAATTCAGTTTACCAAAAAAGACAACAACTGGGGCATATATTTCCCGAATTCTCTATAAGAACTCTTAGTCTCTTGCAATGTACCAAGTTGCTGCATGTCAGCTTGTTTTCCTCAAAATAACGAATATTGTATTATATTTATTCTTGCTCAGGTAGGAGCACGGCTTGATGTTCAATGACATGTCAATCAATGACTTGTTAATCGGAGACACAAAAAAATTGTTACGCCTCCCTTCTGAGAGACAAACTTCCGCTCCTTGTTTACTAAAGGGGGCCCCACGTGACGTGTTGGAGGAACAGGTGAGGAAGAAGGTCGACATGAAAACACACCAGGATTTGAACCCTGTAACCAAATAGACCTTGGTAAGCGGGAAACGCCTCCTTCTTTATACGAGGGCCTCACCTTACCTTGCAGTCTTGCACTGCGCCCTAAGTTACCAGGATTTACCAGGGGCACTTCCCGACGTGGTACTTCCGACGGAAGTGATTTGTCCGCTATGGCCGAGTGTGAACGTATGTCCGCGTCCCGTGAGGATCGGGTAATCCACAGATTAGGATTCGATTCCTCCAACACGTACTTTTCAGGGTTTCCTAACTCGGTTTCATCTATTTGTGGCCTAACTAAACCTCGATGGCGCTCCAGAAGTCCTTCCGCCTCACTGGCGGTTTCCATTGAAATCGAAGGCACCAGAAAATCGCTATTCAAATTTATATTGCGCTAGTTCGAACACAATGCAACTTATACTACAGAAATCACAGAAACTAATCTAAAATATAAATCAATAGCTATCTAAAGCTATCGCTACCTCACAGCAATCACTGTCGAATTTTGGAGTAAGGTATGGGACCTATCGTGGTTCTTCCTCATTGCCCTATACTCACACCAACGATGTCCTGATTCGCCGAGAGCTTCCGGTTCCGAACGATCTCGAGGAAGAAGACGGTCGAATTTCTCAATTCGATCGATTTCCAGTGATTTCCGATATCTATTGATTCTCGACTTCTATAGCGCCAGTTCTCGGACCGTATTATCGAACAATATTATCGTATATCTTTTTAAAATCTCAACCGGCTGCATTGTCGATTTTCAACACACCGCTCGTTTCCCTCTGTCGGTCCAACCACCTCGACGGACTATGACAGACTGAGCGCGCTTCCCTCGTTTTAGGGTCCTACGTCACTTCCGTGCGCCAATTTCGATCGCACGTGCTTCACGTGTATCTGCGCAAGAGCCAAAGTTCAGACGGCTTTCCGTGGGAACTTACCACAACAGAAATACCACAGATCTCGGCGATCGAGGTATTGCCCGGCCGCTCTTTGAAGAAAGCCGCACTCAGCGTGAGGACTAATGCCGACATCGATTTCAATTACCCCTCTCCCTTTCCCGACTATCGGCGTCGTCGCCTATCGACGACGACGGTCGCTCGACGCGACAATTACCCCGACACCCGCAGATGTCGCTTACAATGTATTTGAGCCGACGAAGCTAGAAAACGCAAATGGCGGCCCAATAATGCGCAAATGCCGATCAACAGAAAGTCGCAAATGGCGACCACCGATATCGCCGGAAAAACCCAGTAGACGTTCGCTACAAAATCACCAGAAGACAACTAACGAATACTTTCTCTTAAGTCAGAAATATTGAATATTTCTTAAGTTGAAACATTCTAAATTAAACATTTTGTATCTATTCAGTTGCAAGGTTCGAAACTTGTTTTTGGAGTTGTGTGAGTATTTCTGATAACAAACTGTGAGAATGCATGCTATAGCATAGGGGCCTATGCTATAGCAACTTTTTTTCCACACAAATTCTGATTTTTTTAATCCTTTTTATTGTTTTAGATATAATCTGCTACAGTTATTAATAAAAAGTTGCAAAGTTCTGACTTAAGATAATATATCAAGTATAAACTTTATTTCTGAATGTTTGCATGTTAATTTTGATATAGCAAGACGTAAGCTTACAGTTGAAGAAGGTTGGGTGTTGCGAAGAGATCTTGATCCGTTCAACATATACATTGACTTTCCCCTTTCGCAGAGGGTTCCAGTTGATGAAAATGTCTGGAGCTACATGGCGCGTAAACATGTAGACAAGTTGGACGGTATCACCATTCAACACCGGTGCTGCTTTTGGAGTGCTTACGCGTCTTCAACTGAAGGATTTATACACTGTATAGACATTATTGTTATCTCACCACGTGATTTAGACGAACCCAGGAAGCATTTGGATGATGCTGTTGAGGAATTTGTCCAGCTTTATGAAAAGGTTTCAGAGCCAGGGATTGTCAAAGAAATTTTAAAATTCCTGTTAAACTTATCAAAAGTATGCCTCCGAGACTAACTGCTGAGCTGGAAGAGATTGGCGTCTTCTTATTAAGAAGTGATGATTTTTGTTTAGTTGGTCCAAGAACTCTCATTGAAGATGCCAAACATAAAGTCTTGGATTTTATCAGTGGACAGGATAAAGGTCCAGTTTAAATGCAACCAACTGAAAATTTTCTTTCTGGCACAAGCATCGCCAACTGACCGTGTTCAACCCATGAACTTTAAGACACGTAGTGGCTTAACAGTTCATAGGCATAAAGGTGTTTCATTGTTTAGTTTATTACTTGCAACAGTTTATACAAGCCCCTATAAAATTTTGCTTTTTAGCGATCACTTGCAATATCATTCAAACATTATATTTGGAAATAACATGGGCGTGAATCTGGTATTTAATTTAGCTCGTTAATTAGGTGTGAATCTGATGAATTTCGGTTGAAGTGGTGACATATATAGAGCACTAAACCTATCTGCCAAGTAGGATATTTTCTTTTCTTAGCTCCTTATCCTGTACCTTGGAGGATAAATTTCAGTTAGATGCCTATATGCGGAAAATTATTTGATGAACACTTTTGACATTGCCCACCAAGGCAGAAATTTGTTTTGAGATTTCTGCTCCAGCTGTGCCCCATTAGCCAAATCTGTTGTGATGAGTACATTGACCATACACTGTCGAGGCTTCGAAGGAGACCACCCGCCTTCATATGCCGAGGCTGAGAAAATGAAGTCCATGGCTGCCTCTATGGGACGGGTTAACTTGAGGGACTGCTCCTCCTCCTTCTCTGACGACTACTTTTGTCCCATCAGTCTTTGGATGCCATAGTGAACAAGACTTGTTGTCCTCGAGACCGAGGTCTTGGTCTCGAGTGCACTCGAGTTCGTTTTTAAAAGTCTTGGTCTTGGTCTTGGTCTTGGTCTTGAGACCAAACGTCTTGGTCTTGGTCTTGAGGTTCAAGGTCTTGGTCTTGGTCTTGGTCTTGAGGTTCAAAGTCTTGGTCTTGGTCTCGCAAGACCAAGACCAAGACCGGCTGTCAATATGAACAGTCATTTAACAAAACTCAAGAATTTAAAAACTTATCAAACCTGTTTGCATCATAACCTACAACAAATACCTACGGACGGATGCAAGTCTTGTTGGTCAGCAAGACCCATCAGCAGCAGCAACTAAGTTATGCTGTATATGGAAGTCCTGCCGAGACTTGTTTCTGAAGTCAGACGGTCTGATAAACCATGGGTGGATTTCAAAAAGGCTCACGATATGTACATTTACATCCAGTGCTTGAAAAGTTATTGTGTGTGCCAGCGACTTCAGCTCCTAGCTATGGAAAGTATTTTTTTCACATGGGGGAGATTTTATGAGGCCCACAAGGCACGTATTGGTCTGAAAATTCTGAGCGAATTGTTTTTTTTTTATAAAATACAAAAGGCATTTGGAATAACATTTTGCATGAAGGACTTTTGTAAATACGAATTCGGAATTCTGTGCAGCCTGCATTTAAAGTTAATTTTCTTGAATAAAATAAACGACTCACGTTTTTATTAAAATATCGACTCCACAATTTTTTTAGGGAAAAGAAGTCTTGGCCTGAATGGGATTTTTTCGGGTCTTGGTCTTGGTCTTGGTCTCGAGGTTCAAGGTCTTGGTCTTGGTCTTGGTCTCGAGGTTCAAGGTCTTGGTCTTGGTCTTGAGGTTTAAGGTCTTGACAACAAGACTGTAGTGAACCCTGCAAATGATCAGCTGGGACATGCTGCACGTGCAATAGCAAAAGCAGCAGGACATAGCCTACTCTTCGAAGAAAATGTAAGGATTCCATCGGGAAATATGGAAAACTTGTGGTTACCCATGTGATCCACACTTCAGCTGCAGGGCTGTAGTCGAGGGTATAACTGGTGATTTAATTTATTACAATAAGACTATCTGATATTGCCATCCTTCTACAGTTCAGAAGTGCGCACACGACCATATGATCGAACATACATGTTCCGTCCTACGGTTGCTGTGCAACTGTGAGTTAAGGATTTGCTCGAGTTGCAGTTATTCTGGCACGATTTAGCTAGCTCTGTAGACCATTCGTGTAGCCTACATAATTATACGTGTGCGGTTGCAATATTGCGCACCGTTTAGTAGGTTAACTCGATCACTACATGCGATGTCAAGGCTTCAAATCTTAATGTGCAGAGTAGAAAGTAATCTGCATTGATAAGAACAATATATAGTTGTGTTAGATATTTCCCCAGCGGCTGTATGGAACTTGCAGTGTGTGCGGGTGTGTGTGAGGGAGACCGACAGACAGACAAGCAGAGAGAGAGAGAGAGAGAGAGAGAGAGAGAGAGAGAGAGAGAGAGAGAGAGAGAGAGAGAGAGAGAGAGAGAGAGAGAGAGAGAGAGAGAGAGAGAGAGAGAGAGAGAGAGAGAGAGAGAGAGACAAAGGAACACACACAGAGACAGGGAGACCGAGAGAGGCAGAGACAAACACAAAGACAGACAGAGGGACAGGGAGACAGAAACAGAGGGCCAGAGAGACACACAGACACACAGAGACAGACACACACACACACACACACACCTACACACACACACATACACACAGACACTTCTTTTTCTTACCTCTCGAGCGTTCCAGGGCAAAGCTCCTCGTTACCTTTGTGACCTTATCTGTCGACCTCTGTCGGTTGCCTCTGGTCGTCCTCTCCGCTCTTTTGACCGACATGACCTCTTGGTCCCTCGGACCCGGACTTCTATGGCTCAACACCGTGCCTACGCATCTGCTGGCCCGTCCCTTTGGAATGATCTTCCTCCTATGACTCGTTCTCAGATTCTAACTGGGGGAATTTCTGCTACTTCTCGGTGTCTTAAGACTTTTCTTTTCTCACGAAGCTCTGCGCACTGGGAGCGCCTCTGATTAGGTTGTACTGCGAGAGGCGCTTTACAAATGCATAAATACAATACAATACAATACAATACACAGACACACACACGAATAATACTAAAAAGTTTATGCTTAGCACCACATGGCACTTCTTGTGCCATTACGTCGTGTTTAGTTATAGCTTTGAGGTACCTAACACCACTTCAAGGTAAGCAGCCACGAGCACTTTATCATTATTTGAGTTGTGATGCTATCCCACAGTTTGAAATAATCAAGCAGTTGTCGTGATTGATAAAATCGCACGTTAAAATAATTAAGAGCAGTATCACTGAAAGAACATATATGTTCCTGAAAAAGTGCAATACTCTGGTCAAACAGTACTCTGTGATGTTACGTTCCTGCGTGAGATGCAAATGAAATACATATTTAACATTACTTTGACAGTACAGATTTAGAAGTTTTTACGCAACGGTAGGGAGCCTACTACGTAGCTCATCGCTCGCAATGCCGAAAGCTTCCATTCCATAAAAAAGAAAGGCTTAACACTCTCAGATGTTGACGCAAGGACCAATGCAAAGCGAACTAAATATATATATATTACAATATCTTACACTGAAATAGAGCTTGTTCTCAAAACTCAGTTGACATTTTGTAAGATCTCAAAACACAACATACGAAGAAGAAGAAGAAGAAGAAGAAGAAGAAGATGATGATGATGATGAAGAAGAAGAAGAAGAAGAAGAAGAAGAAGAAGAAGAAGAAGAAGAAGAAGAAGAAGAAGAAGAAGAAGAAGAAGAAGAAGAAGAAGAAGAAGAAGAAGAAGCAGAAGAAGAAGAAGAAGAAGAAGAAGAAGAAGAAGAAGAAGAAGAAGAAGAAGAAGAAGAAGAAGAAGAAGAAGAAGAAGAAGAAGAAGAAGAAGGAGAAGGAGGAGAAGGAGGAGAAGGAGAAGGAGGAGAAGGAGAAGGAGAAGGAGAAGGAGGAGGAGGTGGTGGTGGAGGAGGAGGCATTGTAGGTGTAGGTGGAGGTGGAGGTGGAGGAGGAGGAGGAGGAGGAGGAGGAGGAAGAAGAAGGAGGAGGAGGAGAAGAAGAAGAAGAAGGAGACGAAGGGGAGGTGGTGGAGGAAGAAGAAGAAGGAGGAGGACAAGGAGGAGGACGAGGAGGAGGACGAGAAGGAGACTCCTGAGCTACGGTCACTGAAACAAATAATAATTAGACAGAAACGCCTGTCTGGCCAAAGCAAAAATTAACCAGCAATGCACGGTCAGACTCGGCATATCCATGGGCATTAGATGTGGGTCCATATGGGCTCCAAGTGGGTCTCATATGGACTTCATGTGGGTCACATATGGGTTCCACTTGGATTCCATATGGACAGATCTGACGATAACTGCTTAGCTGAATTGAAGGATCTTTCAATTCTTCAGCCACTGCGATGATATCCAGACAGCAACCATTTCACAAAGTCAATATATCACAACATGGAACCAGCTGAAGCATTTTCTGAAGAGAGCAATCACAGATGCTAACTTATATCAAGGGATTTGCAACAGAAGACCAACACACACACACACACACACACACACACACACACACACACACACACACACACACACACACACACACACACACACACACACACACACACACACACACACACACACACACACACACACACACACACACACACACACACACACACACACACACACACACACACACACACACACACACACACACACACACACACACACACACACACACACACACACACACACACACACACACACACACACACACACACACACACACACACACACACACACACACACACACACACACACACACACACACACACACACACACACACACACACACACACACACACACACACACACACACACACACACACACACACACACACACACACACACACACACACACACACACACACACACACACACACACACACACACACACACACACACACACACACACACACACACACACACACACACACACACACACACACACACACACACACACACACACACACACACACACACACACACACACACACACACACACACACACACACACACACACACACACACACACACACACACACACACACACACACACACACACACACACACACACACACACACACACACACACACACACACACACACACACAAGACCAAGACCAAGACTTTGAACCTCAAGACCAAGACCAAGACTTTGAACCTCAAGACCAAGACCAAGACCTTGAACTTCAAGACCAAGACCAAGACCAAGACTTTTGGTCTCAAGACCAAGACTTTTAAAAACGAACTCGAGTGCACTGGAGACCAAGACCTTGGTCTCGAGGACAACAAGACTGATCTAATGAGCCAAGTGCGATTGCCAGAGAAGCTAGAGCGAGGAGACGATGTATATATCTTCTAAAGAGGGCGCGAGTCTACAATTACGATAACGAACAAGCTGGTTTTTGCGTAGGCCTACTTAGTCTGATAGGGCCTATATATAGCGCGGTGTTAAGTTGGTCTCTGATAGTCCCTGGCGCCGCCGCCATCCGCCGCTGCCGCCGCTAAGCCCTCAAGTCGAAACCAGTCGCTAAGCTATCGACTATTTAACAAAATATTCAGTGAACGAAGTCGCTAGAAGTCACTACTAGCGATTTCGTTCACTTAATATTTTGCTTGTTGTTTTAATCGCGGTTTCCAAATAAGCAATGACAGAACAGTGCTTCTATTATAGTTAATAGCTGCTGATAACATAATTTATAATCAATTGTACGTCCATGTTGTCTATCAGTGCAAATCATGGTGCAAATATATCTAAATAGAAACTTCATGAAACTGAAACTTTCCAGTAATTGAAGCGAAAACGGAAATTATTTTAGAACTGAAACTGTAACACAAACTGAAATTAATTCAGAACTGAAACTTTAGGCTAACTGAAATAGGCTACAAATGACGAACAAAAAAAACTGAATTAAAACTGAAACTGTAATTATTTTCAAAACTGAAATATCACTGGCTTGGACTTCTTCTTCTTTATGGCTTTGGCGATGCCCAGCACGCAGTAGCCGCTCATCTAGGCCTATATGGTGAGTCTCCACTTCTACCTGTCCTGTGCTCTGTGTATAGCCTACTGCACGGACAGGCCCATCTCCTTGCAGTCCTCTCGAATCCCATCAATCCATCGCAACCTTGGTCTTCCCCTCCTCCGCTCTCCGTGTACGTATCCGTGTAGTGTTATATTTGGGTTTCTTTCTTTTCGCATTCTTGATATATGGCCGAAATAGCGCAATCTTCTGATCCTTATCCTGTTCACGATGTCCTGCTGTATGTTCAATCTGCTGTATCTCTATGTTTCGTATCCTGTCTCTTCTGGTGACTCCCACTATCCTTCGTAAACATACCATTTCGAACACTCTCAGTCGTCTTTTCTACACCTCCTTCAATGGCCTTGTCTCCGAATTATATATAATACGTTTAGCACAAGTGTATCATACACCTGTACTTTGGTGGTCCTGCTGCTTTCCCTCGCACTCCACACCTTGTGTAGTGCCTGTAGTATTCCTCTAGCCAACCCAATTCTTCGTTCCACATCCTTCTCAGATTCGCCGTTCGCGTTGATATATCCTCCCAGGTATGTACGAATCCCTCCTTTTGCTCCAGATTTTGTCCATCCACCTCTATTGTTGAAACTGGGTTTCCCCCCCTTCCAAGGAGCTGACTTTCTGTCTTTTGCACATTGATGCTCATACCCATTTCTCTGCTCACCAGTGCTACTTTCGTTAGGGATTCTTGTAACCCCTTCGCTTTCTCCGCCAGGAGTGCAATGTCATCCGCAAATCGCAGATCTCTTATCAGCCCCCCCCCCGATCGCCGCTTCTTCCTCTGTCCCATCCAGCGCCATGGCCATTATCAGTTCCCGGAATATGTTGAATAGCAGAGGAGATAATACACATCCCTGCAGTACTCCTACACAGGTCCTGAACCAGTCTGATAGACCTCCGCCTACTCTCACCGCACTAAAGGTGTCTCTGTATGCGCTTTCTAGTATTCTTACTATCTTCTCTGGGTATCCATAATGTCTCATTACTCTCCACAAACCCTTTCTCCATACACTGTCGACCCATATTAGACCCGTATAGAGTTCATATGGGTCCCACCTAATGCCCACGGAAAGGATGGCACGGTCAGTACAGTATGCATTATATCGTTAGGTAATCAGGTATGTCCATTATACATACCTGATTACCCGAGAAGTCGATAGCAAATCGCTAAGTCAGCCGGTAGATCTAATTAGCGACTTAGTCAGTCGATAAGCATGCGACTTAGTCGACCGAGTCGCTAAGTCAGTCGCTAACTCATCAAGTCAGTCGGTAACTCCTTAGCGACTGACTCCGGGTACTACTCACTGCCAGCATGCCCACATGGAGCCCAATAATGACCCATATTCGCTTATGGGATTAAAACAGAGCCCGTATGGGCCCAATCTAATACCTTGGATATGCTGGCAGGGCTAGTGATTTATAATGACGCTATATAAATTATAAGATTAGATTAGCTACCAGACTGTGGATTTGTCAGTCTTGGCATGACAACATCCGATGACCAATGTAGGCCAATGAGAGTTTCTGATGAGGTAAAAAAAAGCTTGTCAGGACTTGTTTTTTCAACTGAATTATTGCACGGTAAGTCACGGTTGACTGACCGCGTAGTTCATCGAAGTGGAACAACCCACGGGTTCATCAACAGATGGCAACACTAAAGCCACAAAGCTGTCGACAATCGGTGACTGCAGGAAACCTCCTGCTGGGCTCATACGTGAACCGAACTGTCAACCTTTGAGTTGATCGCCATCTGATCATCGAAATGACCGACCAAGATTGTTGGAGGATCACTTGGAGAATTGCCTTCGACGTCTTGGCGCTGTTTATAGGTATCTTACTCTATAGTTGCACAATAGTAACAACAATCTGGCCCGGCTCAAGACATTTGGCGGCCCTGGGAAAATCGGCGGCCATAGGCAAACCGGCGGCCCTAAGCACAAAAAAGTTGATGACCTTTTTTACTCATTCACCCCTTTTTACGAATAATAATTAAATAATTTTTGAAAAATGGAAAATTGGCGGCCCCTAAAAATCGGCGGCCCTGGGCGGCTGCCCAGTTGCCCATATGGACGAACCGGGCCTGACAACAATAGGCCTATATTAAAGTAAATGTAAGCCTAATAGCAGTAGTTTTGATAATAGTGGCATTAGCAATAATATATTTCTAACTCGAGGCAAATATACGATTTCTCAGAAAACTAAATTTGTAGGGACAGTTCTTTTCTGGAATAGTTAACCTTTGTCTATATGCCCTATTATTATTATTATTATTATTATTATTATTATTATTATTATTATTATTATTATTATTATTATTATTACTATTATTATTTTTTGTTGGCCCGAGGTAAACAGGATTCCTCAGGGACTTCGACATTATTTAGAGTGTAGAATTGTCTGGAATGGGCCCTATTCGTCTAGTTAATTATTATTATTATTATTATTATTATGTTCAGGATGGTCTCTAAGCCTTTTCTCAGTTTTTGATCGTAGTACTGAAGGGCCGGTTGGTTTATGCACGGAGCACATCGTAACAACAACATATTATTATTATTATTATTATTATTATTATTATTATTATTATTATTATTATTATTATTATTATTATTATTTAACAATAATGATTAAATAATCTGAAGCGCCATCTCAGCGTCACTCAGTGAACAATTTATCGTGAAAATGTCGATGAGAAGCAGATGGCATTCCCGCGTTGGACAGCTATCGACAGTCTCTGAAACAGGTAGCTTGTCTCAAGCGTGTCCTGAGTTGAATCCGTCAGCCTATGTCCTAGTTCCAACACAAAATCCAATCCTTCGGAACTCCATGCACCACTCGTCTCCACTGCAACCGCTACAAAAGCATGCGTTCGGGTGATTGTGTCGTATTTAGATCTTTTGGCGGCGGCTGCCCGGTTTGCGGCCTCACCTGCTCCGGTTGATGTTGCAGCCAGATGTGACGCTGCATATGTGTTCGAAACGGTCACATCCCAAGTGAGGCACCTTCCGCATGACCACGGGATAAGCGTCACGCCGTCAGGTCGCTTGCCGTCCTCTCTGGTGAGGCCCAACGGTTCCTTCTGAGAAGGGATATTTGCTCTTCCAAACGATCTCCATATGACATCGTTGAGCATGTTGTGCCGTTGATGTCTGCCAGCGTTTTTTCTGCAGACAAGACCGTGGAGTCCTCTGGCGTCAACTCTCTCGCCACACTGACACAAATGTGGTTCGCACAGAGTCGTTCCAAGTCTAATTCCAACCGTGATCCGTATCACTTCATCGGACAAGCGGAGGCCCAATGCAGTGACCGGAGGAGCTAGCAACCAGTCTCCCGCGTGTGGTGCCCGAGAAGCTAAGAGACGAGCCCGGTCCAGTGCATTGTTCGCAGACTCGTGCAAAGTTGTCCACGCCTTATTTATCCAGCGGCTGTCCCATTCTCTTTGACGATGAGCTGTAGATCCGGTTGGTGGATCCGCACTCGTGAGCGTTTATTATTATTATTATTATTATTATTATTATTATTATTATTGTGAACTGAGTTTCGTGTACAGTCTTACAGTGCGAGATATTAGCATATATATTTAGTGCGCTTACTTTAGTTTCACGTGTATATGTATATATGATAGATGTATAACGTTTAGTCTTAGTGACACGCGCGGCCGGCCGATATCGGCAGCGGCGCGCTATATGTATATTATTAGAGTTCGTTTATGCGCAGAGAAGACAGGTGTGTCAAGAGGCGCGAAGAATTATGCTGACTAGAGAAGTTTGAATTCGAGTGTGTTCGCTGTAGTAGTGTGGTTGACTAGTTGAGTTGTAATCGAATTGAGTTCTGTCTGTTTGTTTCTTATGAAACTGAAAAGATATTAAACTGTGTTGCTGATTAATTCAGGTTATACTTATACGTAGAATTAGTGTTCAAAAGGTGAACGTTAAATAGGCGTTAAGTACGAAGAGAACAAGGATTTAATCAGAAGGATTGTCAACGGAAGGATTGGGTTGACATTATTTGGTGGCAGCGTCGGTGTGGATAAATACTCACGGTGGAATAAATACTCACGGTGGAATAAATACTCACGGTGGATATAAACTCACAGTGGATAAAAATTCACGTTATCACCTCTTCGAAGGCGATAGAAGAATCTACGAAGGTGATTGAAGAATTTACAACGGTGTTAGAAGAATTTACGCGTTGTGTGCTGTGTGACGAATTTACGATATCATCGACGGTGGAACACGAGAAAACGGTATAAAAAATTTCGTTGTTTTCCACGAACAAATATAAAAGAAATCCCGTTTGTTTATCGATTCACACAACAAGAAAAACCGTGACTTCTTTGAAAAGAGAAATCACCGAAGTAAACAAGTAAGATGGAGAAACTAAGTGCTGAAAGACAAGCAGATATTAAGAAGATGTCTACGGAAAGGCTAAAACAGCGTTTGTTGAAAGCCGGTTTTAAGGAAGAACAATTAGAAGGTATGTCACGTGGTGACATGATACAGGAACTCGCTGAAGTGTGGGTTAAAGAAGAAGTCGAAGAAGAAGGTGCCGTTGGCGGTACCGTAGAAAAGGCTATTGAAAAACCTCCTGCGCCTATGTCTATGGAGATGTTGATGCAGTGGATGATGATGAAAGAAGATAGGGAGGAGAAACGGAGACAAGAAGAGAAAGAAAGAGAGGAGAAACGGAGACAAGAAGAGAAAGATAGGGAGGAGAAACGGAGACAAGAAGAGAAAGATAGGGAGGAGAAACGGAGACAAGAAGAGAAAGAAAGAGAGGAGAAACGGAGACAAGAAGAGAAAGAACTGAGACAAGAAGAGAAAGAAAGAGAAGATAGACGAAGACAAGAAGAGAAAGAGTTGAGACAAGAAGCAGAACGTGTAAGACAAGACGAATTGCGCTTGCAGAGAGAGAAAGAAGAGAAAGCGGAACTTGCAAGGCAAGAGGAATTGCGTCTGCAAAGAGAGAGAGAAGATAAAGCAGAACAAGTGCGTAAGGCAGAACTTGAATTGCAAAAGAATCAGTTTGAGATTCAGTTAGAACAGTTGAAAAGAGATAGGGAAGATGCTGAAAGAAGAAGACTGGAGCAGATGATTGAATCTGAAAAAGCTAGAAAAAGTGATGAAGAGGTACGTCAGCAACAGATTGAAGCAAAGAGAATGCGTGAAGAAGAAAAAGAAAAAGCGCGAACGTTAGAGTTAGAACGCGCAGAACAGATCAGACAAGAAGAACTCAAATTTCAGAAAGAAAGTTTGGAAAAGGCAGAGGCAGAAAGACAGGAACGTCTGAAACTGGAGAAATCAAAATTGACATTGAAAGAAACGCAAATGAGAGAAGAACGGGAAGCAGAAAGAAGGAAGCAGCAAGAAAGTGAAACTTTGGTGTCAAAAATTAAGAAAATAGGTGATGCAATGAAGCATGTATTGCCTCAAATGCCAACTGATATGATGGAGGTGCCATTATATTTTGAAACAGTCGAGAACGCATTTCGTAGTTTTGCTGTGGAAAAGCCGTTTTGGGTGAAATTATTACTACCATTGATGACGCCGAAAGCTCGAACTGTTCTGAATAGATTGTCATTCGATGATCTAGACAATTACGATAAAGTCAAGCAGCATTTATTAAAAGAATTTAAATTGACTTCGAGAGAATACAGAGCCAGATTTGTGGATGCTAAGAAGACAACAGAAGAGACTTATACGATGTTTACGGCAAGACTGAAGAACTTGCTAAACTATTACGTGAGGAGTCGAAACGTGAACAGAGAGTATGATACGCTCTTTGATTTGCTGGTAGCGGATAAGCTAAAAGAATGTTTACCGCCAGGTCCACTACAGTTTGTATTGTCGAAGGAAGGAACTGACTGTCTTCAAGCTAGTGCAGTGGCAGACCTAGCAGACATTCATGTAAACAATCGAATTGGGTTTGCGATCCCAAATATAAACAGTTATCTTTCTCAACGTTCCGTAAACCAAAGCCAGAGTGGAAAGTGGAAAAGTAATCCAGGAACAGGGAGTCAGTTCAAAGGTAAAGAAGTCAAGGTTAATGTCCCTGTACCCAATGAGACCAGAGAAGTGACGTTTGGTCGTCAGGGATTTAACAAATCGTCAGCGCCGTTTGCCAAGAGGGAAGGCAACACATCGTTTACGCAGTATAAGAGAAATGAAGGCAATGAACAACGAGGTATGGTGGTGAAGCGTTGTCACAACTGTGGTTCAGACAAACATTTGGTTAAATTTTGTCCAGTTCCAGTGGCAGCAGCTAGTTCTAGCAGAAATCAAGAACACACAAGGGTGAATTTGATTCAAGTGGTTAGTGATACAGGTAATCAAACCACGGGTCAAGAAAACCAAGAGACTGAAGTAAAGTCAGTAATGAAATGTCGTATTCAAAAAGAAATTCTATTGGATGCTGAAGTTCAGAGAGAAGTCATAGGAAAAGATGACAATCGAATATTGAAGAAATCGTTCTTGCAATATGTCGAGGTTGAAATTCGTGCAGTAGACGGTAAAGAGCCAGTGAAAGTCAAAGCACTGAGCGACTCGGGAGCAGAAATTCCGGTGATTAGTGAAGAATTACTGGAAGGCATTAAGGTGGAACAAATTGGAAAAGTGAATTTGCAATGTGTGGCAGGAGATGCCATTCCTGCGAAGTTAGTGAAAGTGGATGTTAGACTGTGTGGTAGTGACGTGGAAGAAGAGGGATTTCCGCGTAAAATCCAGTGTTCACTTACACCTTATGTCACCTTGATGTGTGCTAGTATTGCAAAGATGGGCAGTACAGAAAGATTCTTGTTGCATCCAGAGATAATTGCCGAATTAAAAGCCGTACCACAGATGAAAGTTAAAACGATACAAGGAGATGTGAGTGTACAAGCAAATGTAATGACGAGAGCGCAGAGTCGGAAACAAGAAATGGTAGATGTTGATGAGAAGAGTGAAACTGAAAGTTCAAGTGATGAGGAAAACGAAAGTAATGAGCAACGAAGCTTATCGCGAGATGGTGTAATAGCAGAGATGAACGAGCAAGAGATGGCTGCATGCGAGAATGGCACATTAAATGAAACTGAAGAAGACGATGAATGTGATGTGGGGATAGGAGACTTGTATAGAGATGAAGAGATGGATGAAGAACAAAAGGTGCAGATTGCCGATTCGAAGAAGTTCGAAGAGCAACAGAGAAAGGATGAATCGTTGAAGCCGTGGTGGAAGTTAGCACAAGAGAAAGAATCTGAATTCTGTGTGATCAACGGTTTATTGCATAAGAAATATCAGATATTAGACCAGACGATATATCAACTAGTATTACCAAAAGAGAGACGAATTAAAGTGATGGAATTGGCGCATGAATCGGTATTTGGAGGACATCTAGGAGAAGAGAAAACAAGAGAACGAATAAAGTTGTCTTTTGTATGGCCAAAGATGAGAAGGGACATTGTGAAATTTTGTAAGTCTTGCGAGAAGTGTCAACTAAAGGCAAGGAGTTTGGTGATGGATAGAGTGCCCATCACTCCAGTCTCAAGAGAAGAGGTCGCCTTCAAGAGAATGACGATGGACCTCGTTGGCCCGATCGATCCAGTATCTGCTGCAGGTCACAAGTATTGTTTATGCATTGTGGACTCGTGCACCAGATGGCCTACAATCTTCTTATTGAAATCGCTGACAGCGAAGGCTGTGTGTGAAGCGTTGACGGAACTGTTCATGAACGTTGGTGTGCCGTCAGTGATTACAAGTGACCAAGGAACGAACTTCACAGCCAGTTTGACAAGAGAATTTCTCAATTTAATGGGCTGTAGTCCAAGATTCGACACACCAGGACACCCAGAAGCTGCTGGATTAGTAGAAAGATGGAATCAGACATTTAAAAAGATGATCCATCATGTGATAATAGACAACCCGAGGAAATGGCACAAGATAATTCCTTTCACAGTGTGGGCATTACGTGAAGTGCCGAATGCAACTACTGGAGTATCACCATATATGCTTGTCTATGGGAAAATTCCGAGAGGACCATTGGCAATATTAAAAGAGAGTTGGACTAGAGAAATAAACTTACCACCTCATGTTGGAGTTAAACCAGAAAAGTATTTGAAAGAACTCAAAGAAAATATGGAGAAAGCATTATTGTTTGCAGAATCTTACTCTCGAGAAAAGCAATTACAATACACGAATCAGTATAACAAGAGAGCAAAGCACAAAGAATTTGAAGCTGGTGAGAAAGTCATAGTTTTGTATCCAACGTCAACGAACAAACTTATTTCTCGATGGCATGGTCCATGTACGATCATACATCGAAGATCAAAGTACTCTTATTTAGTCGATATGGGTGAAAATGGTCGAAGAATAATTCACGCCAACAAGATCAGAAAATATGTTACTCGAGCATTAAGTTGTGGTCTAATCGTTGAAGAAGATGAAGATTTTGGTTCAGTGGTTGAATTACCAATGAGGAATGAGGTTCAAGATGACAAGAATTCACTTAACCTCGATCCTGAACAAATTAGCCATTTAACAGTAACTCAGCAAGAACAGTTGTTGAAAGTCTTGAACAAATACTGTGACAGATTTTCAGAAAAACCTGGATTATGTACATTGGTCGAACACGAAATTGAACTAAAACCAGGATTTCGTGAAAAAGAATTTGCAGCATATCGAATTCCTTTGATTTATCGATCAGAAGTGGAACGTCAGATCAAAGAAATGTTAAAAACAAACATTATCAAACCATCATCGAGCAGAATGGCAAGCCCTTTGGTTATTGTTAAAAAGAAAGACGGATCTTTGAGACTTGCCTGTGACTACAGATACATTAACTCATTCACAGTGGATTGTAAATATCCTATGCCGATTGTCAGAGACGTTTTGAACAAAGTTGGAAAGTCTAATGTGATTTCCATTTTGGACTGTCGAAGTGCTTATTGGACTTGTCCTGTAAAACAATCTGATCAATGGAAGACAGCTTTTGTAACACATAATGGACTGTATGAATTTACTCGTGTTCCTTTTGGAATGATAAATTCTGGACGAACTTTTGTTAAGGCGATAGATTTAGTTTTACAGCCTATAAGTGACTTTGCAGAACCGTATGTTGATGACATTGCTGTGCATTCTGACAGTTGGAATATTCACTTGCAGCATCTAGATGCATTTTTGATGCAAATGAGATTGCATAACGTTACTTTGAATTTGAAAAAATGCATATTTGGTAAGAGTGAGGTAAGGTTTATCGGTCATGTGGTTGGGTCTGGTAAGATAAAAATGAATCCAGACAGAATTGAAAGTTTGACTAATTTGAAGATCCCAGAAACTAAGAAGCAAGTTAAGCAACTGCTTGGATTTTTTAATTATTACAGACAGTTTATTAAGGACTTTGCACAGATTGCGAAACCTTTATCTGATTTAACTAGTAAACGTGTTTCTGATAAGATTGATTGGACTGTTGAACATCAGCAAGCATTTGATTTACTTAAAGAGGCTGTGCGATCCAAAGTAGTATTATATGTTTTTGAAGTGGGAAAACCATTCAATTTGTACTGCGATAGTAGTGACTTTGCAGTCGGTGCTGTTTTAACACAGATGGACGACAAGGGAATAGAACGCCCTGTGTCATTTATCAGTCAGAAATTAACTGATACCCAGAAGAGATGGGCTACTGTGGAAAAGGAAGCCTATGCTATTGTTTGGGCTCTAAACAAGTTAAAAGAAATTATAATTGGATCAAAAATTTTCATTTTTACTGATCACAATCCTCTTACATATTTGACTGAGTCAATGTCTAAGTCTGCTAAACTTGTGCGTTGGGCGTTAGCCTTACAAACTTTTGATGTTGAGGTGAAGTACAAGAAGGGCAGATTGAATATTATTGCTGATTGTTTGTCAAGGTTATAAGTAATCGTAAGACTGTTTATTGATTAGCTAGATGTATATTTGTTTCATGTATTTTGGTAATTTCGCAATTTTTTAAATTTAATTTGCTCAATTCCAGAAAAAGGAAGGAGGTAATGTGAACTGAGTTTCGTGTACAGTCTTACAGTGCGAGATATTAGCATATATATTTAGTGCGCTTACTTTAGTTTCACGTGTATATGTATATATGATAGATGTATAACGTTTAGTCTTAGTGACACGCGCGGCCGGCCGATATCGGCAGCGGCGCGCTATATGTATATTATTAGAGTTCGTTTATGCGCAGAGAAGACAGGTGTGTCAAGAGGCGCGAAGAATTATGCTGACTAGAGAAGTTTGAATTCGAGTGTGTTCGCTGTAGTAGTGTGGTTGACTAGTTGAGTTGTAATCGAATTGAGTTCTGTCTGTTTGTTTCTTATGAAACTGAAAAGATATTAAACTGTGTTGCTGATTAATTCAGGTTATACTTATACGTAGAATTAGTGTTCAAAAGGTGAACGTTAAATAGGCGTTAAGTACGAAGAGAACAAGGATTTAATCAGAAGGATTGTCAACGGAAGGATTGGGTTGACAATTATTATTATTATTATTATTATTATTATTATTATTATTATTATTATTATTATTATTATTATTATTATTATTATTATTATTATCATTATTATTATTATTATTATTATTATTATTATTATTATTATTATTATTATTATTATTATTATTATTATTATTATTATTATTATTATTATTATATTTGTGTCTATAACATAGACCAGTTCTTGTAAACCTGGGTACCACGGCCAGTGCTTCGAACCAAGTAGCTGTGGCACCATCGATGCAGTGCACCTGTTCAATGGTTGCCGCGGCGGGTTGGCAGAACCTTAATATTTGTGCAGTTTTTTCTGTTAAAAAAATGAACATCTACTGCCTATGGTATGGCATGGTATGGTATCTGGGAATTTATCATAGTGCGACCGTACGTTACCTACCGGAATAATCGAAAAAAAATAACGTACGCGTACCGTACGCGTACGTTAAAAATGATCAGTGTATAGCTCTGCAGTATTAGTCTCCCGACTCTTCCCGTACGCAGGACCAACGACCTCTTATATATACCGACCCATATACGCTAGTATATATATAGTATATATATATTATATGTATATATATATAACTCGCAGGCCTAATTATTATGAACGGTACCGAAATTTAGTATTACCAATTAAATGACAACCGGCACGGACCATCCTAAAAAGTATGCCGTAAAATCTTAATTTTCTTCATATTATACATTAGACAGAATATTTGGAATTTAAAGCTTTTAAAGTAGAGATCATGAACAGATGTAATGGTTAAAATTGGTTACGGTACGACCGTTAATCACCAACTATTATTGACTTTTGTTGTGCATAATGTTAGGCCTATGTATTTTATTTTCGTCATAAACTGATGCGAACGTACGGAAAAGTACGGCATAATAAGTTAATAACGTACGCGTACCGTACGTACGTTATAGAAAATAATAACGTACGTACCGTACGTACTGTCGCACACTGGAATTTATAAAGCGTCTCTCACAGTGCGACCTATTCAGAGAGAGAGAGAGAGAGAGAGAGAGAGAGAGAGAGAGAGAGAGAGAGAGAGAGAGAGAGACAGACAGACAGACAGACAGACAGACAGACAGACAGACAGACAGACAGACAGACAGACAGACAGACAGACAGACAGACAGACAGACAGACAGACAGACAGACAGAGAAACAGACAGACAGACACAGAGACAGAGACAGACAGACAGACAGACAGACAGAGAGAGAGGAGGAAGGAGGGAGGGAGGGGAGGGACAGGGACAGGGACAGGGACAGGGACAGGGAGAACGAGGGAGGGAGGGAGGGAATAGGGAGGGAAAAAGGGAGGGAGGGAACTAGGGAGGGAGAAAGGGAGGGAGGGAGAAAGGGAGGGAGCTAGGGAGGAGTGAGGGAGGGAGGAATGGAGGGATCTAGGGAGGGAGGGAGGGAGTGAGTGAGGGAGGGAGGGAATAGGGAGGGAGCAAGGGAGGAGAAGCTAGGCAGGGAGAAAGGGAGGGAGGGAGAAAGGGAGGGAGGGAGGGAGGGAGCTAGGGAGGAGTGAGGGAGGGAGCAAGGGAGGGAGCTTGGGAGGGAGGAGGTAGTGAGGGAGGGAGGGAATAGGGCGGGTGCAATGGAGGAGGAGCTAGAGAGGGAGAGAGGGAGTGAGGGAGGGAGGGAGGGAACCCACCAAGTTGGGTCCCACGCACTGCCAAGGGAAGGATGGTCCATACGGATGGGCCCGCGACAGCGAAAGAGCGAGACTGAGTCAGTGCAGACCTCACCCGGAGAACGAGCAGATCAAGCCTTGACTAGCAACATATAGGCCGATAACTATTTAAAAAAATTAAAGTAGTGTTGAAATAGTCTCTATAATTCGGTTGAATACAAAGAACGTTACTCGTCAGTCGTCATTAAAGTAAAGAATTAACTGGGAAAAATTAAATTAAGGCCAAGTGTTGTTACCGTCAGTAAGGGAACCTTGCTCTGAAAACGGTTAGCAACCACTGGCATAGACTCATGAAGCAAGGCATGCGTTTACACGGCAATTGTAACTGAAATTTACAACAACAGATGTATGTAACAATAACAAATGTATGTAGCGCCACTTCAAAATATTTTATTTATAGAGGCTATTAGGATGTGAAGAGGCGTTACAAAAACTGAGTTTGCTCATCATGATAGCACGTATAGGCCTAGTTGTCAAGAAGTAGGTGCGTGCGCGCCGGCCTTTGCTCTGACAAAGTTATTCCTTTAGCAGTTATATTAGATTCAACCTGGTGCGATTGATATAGGTCGGCCATGCACATATAAATAAAATGCCTAGATTTGGCCTACTCGAACAAAAGCAGCCTCGTCAACTATGTATGAATGAGGGTTGAGTGAAATATGACAGCTTTTGGTAAGGTGTGCCACATACAAGATCTCAATAGCAGGCCTACATGGCCCGTCCAAGACTCGAGCCCACGAGTCGGCCCTATTAAGGAGGAAGCTTAATGGCGTGAATAACGTGGAAGCAACCTAGGAATATGGATTCTCCCCTAGACTTCCCTCGTAGGCTTAGTTTCTAGATCTCTCTCGGGAACAGACGGATTCGCGACGAATTTATCTGATTCCCTATTGGACTCTTTATAGAAATCTCTTGATGTACCCCGCACCCGTACAGTGCTGGGCTGTCGGGCATTTTCTGTCGCTGCATGATCTGAAGCTTTGGAGGAATTCGTTGCCAACTCAGTTGATTCTGTCAATTCTTTGATGTCATTCGGGTCCAAACTTAAGACTCATCTCTTTCAACTTGTGTATATCCTGCGTTGCCTGGCTTTTGATTTCTCTGATCAATAGGACCTCGACCTCGACCGCTTATCTACTGGCTTATTATTTTTTTTATTAACACTCTTTCAATCTGCGTATACCCACTATAACCTGGCTTCTGGTTTCTCTGATCAATATAGGATCTCGACCTGGCTTATCTACTGGCTCATTATTTTTTATTAAGACTCTTTCAATCTGCGTATACCCACCATAGCCTGGCTTCTGGTTTCTCTGATCTGTTGAAATTCCACTTCGTTTCTCCCATAGATTATGATTTTTGATTTTACTCTAAGCGACCATCGAATGATGAATTTGACAGTATATTAATGGCGCTATAGAAGTCATTAGATCAGATTAGACACCTGTTCCTAGATAAATTGTTTCCTTTGGTACTTGCAGGCTAATTGTTGTTCTGTCATTTCACAAAGTTTAATAGATCTTATAAACCTCTATATTTCTGGTGGGTTCCCCAAACTTTTCAGCTCAAGAAGACTTCATCCTTCTGAAGGTACCGTAAGACCTATCTGGAATTCAAGTCTTATTCTGCAGTGTTTAATCTAGGCATCTCTGGGGGGGGATTTTCCCCTCCCAGGATTTATGTTTCCCCCCAGGAAAATTTAACAAAATAATAATAGTTTGACTTGTTGATGACATTATAATATTATATGAACTACCATAATATATAATAATATTATTTACCATTATTTGATATAATGATATTATGTACTATTATAATATATGATACAATCATATTATAATGAGTATAATCTACAGTTATCTACTGTTAGCATAGTATCTGTACACATACTATCTGTACAACTAAATGGCTTCTCTCCAGTGTTATCTTTCAAATTTCAAAATATCAAATTTCAAAGTGTTTTGTTCCTTGAACAGTTAGAGAAGCCATTTAGTAATGATATTATTTACTATTATATTATATAATGATATAATCTATTATAATATATGATACTATAATATTGTAATGAGTATAATATATTGCTAATATAATATTTGTATAAATATTATATTTGTACAACTAAATGGTTTCTCTCCAGTGTTAGCTTTCAAATTTGAAAATATCAAATTTAAAATGTTTTGTTCTTGGAACATTTAGTAAATCTACGTCATTACAACATGGCTTCCGGATTCGGCGGTTGAATCCTTTTTGCTTGGTTTGTGTGCCATTTGTAAACTATTTCTGCTATTCCTTCGTGGTGAGCAATTCAAGACTTTCTTGAACAATAAGGATAAGCTTATCCACTCCTATCAGCACTGAAATCATAGAACAATTTTGCTAAGATGACAGCTTAAAATGCTACCATTACAGTGTGGAAATTCAAAATTTTCCTGATTACGGGAGACGGTTGTGCCCCCTCCCCAAACCCCTCCCCTACTCTGCGCAGCGCGCGTCGGCGATCGTCTTTCGACCGCTCGCTCGTCCCCCCCCTAATACCTTGATCCTCCCCCAGAGGAGGGGGATTAGATTAGACACTGCTTATTCTGCATACCATGCATGTCTTTGTGAATTGTCTAATTTATACAGCGACCTGGTTCAACGTCGATGAATACAAGCGATATATATATGTATATATTTATATAATTTATATATATATGTATATATATAATTATATATATACGAGTTTATAAAATAGCCTACGTAAACGGTTCAGGACTGATGAATCCAAATTATATGTATATATTGTAATATTTAGTCAGTCTTGTTGTCAAGACCTTAAATCTCAAGACCAAGACCAAGACTTTGAACCTCAAGACCAAGACCGAGACTAAGACCCCCTAAATCACATTCAACCCAAGACTTCTTTCTCCTTAAAAATAATTGTCAAGTAGGACTACTCGCTATTTTAATGAAGACGTAAGTCTTTTATTTTATTCAGGCAAATTAACTTTAAATGCAGACAGCAGAGAATTCCGATTTCGTATTTACAAAAGTCCTTGTTATTCCAAATGCCTTTTGTATTTTATAAAAACCAATTCGCTCAGAATTTTCTGACCAAGATGCCTCGTGGGGCCTCATAAAAATTCCGCCATGTGAAAAAATACTTTCCATAGGTGCTGAAGTCGCTGGCACACACAGTAGCTTTTCAAGCACTGCATGTAAAATTAATGTACAAATCGTGAGCCTTTTTGAAATCCTCCCATGTTTTATCAGACTGTCTGGCGTCAGAAAAAGTCAGACACAGCATAACATAGTTGCTGCTGCCGATGAGTTTTCCTGACTTGCATCCGTCCGTAGGTATTACATTTTGTCTTAGACTATGACGCAAACAGGCTTGATAATTTTTTAAATTCTTGAGTTTTGTTAAATGACTGCTCATATTGACAGCCGGTCTTGGTCTTGGTCTTGCGAGACCAAGACTTTGAGCTTCAAGACCAAGACCAAGACTTTGAGCTTCAAGACCAAGACCAAGACTTTGAACCTCAAGATCAAGACCAAGTCTCGAGGACAAGTCTGCATATAGTATATAAAAATATACTATAGTGTGTAGTATAGCCTAGTTATTAAATATAATTGTTATTCAGGTCGTTTATAAAGAAACTTTCTCGTCATGCTGTGTTTGCTGCCTCGATCGTGATCGTAGTTGCCTTTATGATTTGTTGGTAGGCTAAATGACAAAAACCGTAGCCAGCATATTGTCAAATGATGGTGTATTGTATAGGCCAATGGGGTTCACTATAGTCTCTGTCTACCTTGTTTATGTAAAAACCCTATGCCTGACTTACTGCGCACTCATTCCTGCCCGCGTCATGCACGTGTTCCCTCTGCCTCCTCATTCGCTACCCCGCTGTCTAAATTTGATCAGTTGCTAGACTTTTTTAAAAACTTCTTTACGCTATACAGTGATTTATGTATACAGGGCTTGCCCTTGCAAAGTTGATACGCCTTTGTGAGGCTTTTGAATGAAGCTACTTAAATGTGCATATACAAATATAGGCATGGGCGTCGAAGGGTGTGGTCTAGGGGAACAAGACCCCACCTTTAAGAGTGGGGGGACACGCCATACATTCGACCCCCAAATTTTGAAGAAACACGAAAAAAAGGTCAAAAGTCACGCGCGAAAAAGTTTTTGACCTCTTTTAACCAGATCAGTTCAAAACTCTTTTTACCAGATCAGTTCTAAAGTATCCCCCCATCTGTCAAACAAGATCGCCGCCACTGGATATAGGCTACATATATGAACCGGTGCTTTATTGTTTTCCGCCCAGTATTCTACAGTCTACACTTCCCCGTCAAACTTTCTTATCTTACCCTACCTTACCTAGCCTAAACTCTCCTTTGCATTACATTACCTAACACTGGCTTTCATTTCAATTCTCTTACTTTACCTTACCTCATCTTGCATTACCGAACCTTAACTTTTCTTCTTGCTTCTTAAGCTCTCTTGTCTTACCTCAATCGACCTTTCATCACCTTCACCTTTACCTGTTGATCATCTAGTCACCTACAATTTTGAATTTTCCGCAGCCTTCTTGCCCTTCATCGTGCTGACTGGAACCGGAGTTGAGCCGTTCCAGCGAGGCTTCTTCTGCGACGATGAGTCCATCCGCTATCCCCACAGACCAGACACCGTTGGCCGACCGCGGATGTTTGCGGGAACTCTCCTCATATCAACGGCAATCGTAAGAATCGAGCACCCGCTCAAATTCCATGATTATTATCTTAACCGTCTCGTTTAATAAGTTTTATAATTGGGGAGCGATATCCTATTGGTTGGCGGCGAGCTGGACTGTGAGCCGAGGGGTTAGAAGTTCAAATCCATTCAAGCCAGAAATAAAAACATTGACCTTAGACTGTTGGTGGGAGATCAGCCGGTGAGGAGACGACTGGCCACCCGCCAAGAAAAATTAGGTCGCTAACATTTCATAGGCCTACTCATGGCAACCCCTCTGGCCCTGGGTTAGCTTAAGGAACTGCTCTTCTTCCTCTTCTTATTTTAATGAGCCAGTAACAAACTGATAACCGAATTGCTTGGTAAATCGGCCAAAGGGGCAGCTATGGGGGGCTTTCGCAGATACGTCGATCGGGAAATATGTTCATCTGCAGTCCACCTTATGCCTATAAAACTTATCAGATTAGATTAGAGTGAATGAGATAAAATTAGATTAGATTAACGCTGTTTCATCTTACTTCAACCAGTGTTATTTAAGTTTCAGTTAACTTTTCAGTTTCAGTTATAGTTTTAGTTTTGCTAAAACTTTCCAGTTTAGTTTTAGTTATAGTTTACAAATCTTTTAAGTTTTAGTTTTAGTTTCAGTTTTCAAAACTTTCGAGTTTTAATTTAGTTTTGTGCGCATTCCACAAAAGCAACTGAATTTCATTTTTTATTAATGACATTCATTCATTTTGATTAGCTTTCATGGTCAAATCACATCATTGATGATTGACTGCATTTGAAAAATAGGCTTATAGTCTGGGCTTGGAATTTTAAAAAGTCTCTTGAAATGACTGTAAGAAGCAAATCATAATAATTTGCTACTAGGTGTTTCTAGACTAATTTGATCCTGCTGAAAACGAAAATCGCGGTTAGCAAGCTGGAGTTTTAACAGTTGCATGGGAAAACAAGATGGCGACCAAAGTGGCTCCAACGCCAGCCTCATCAGGATGGAGTGTGATGAAGAAGGTGTTCACGCACCAGTGTGGTCTACAAATGATCCTGTGCCACAGTCATGTATAGAGTTTGTCTACTGTAAATCATGCAAAGTTGATAAGTGTTGCACCAAGCGCTGCTCCTGTCGAAGTGCGAACTTGCCAAGTACACATAAGCCTAAGTGCAATTGCATTGACTGCAACAATGCTTGAAATAGCTTGAGTCTGTATCAGTCAAGTCATGCATGAACATAAATATTGCATACGTAATGTATAACATGGTTCAACTGCAATCACAAGATATAAAAAATTTAATGTATTTGACCAAGGAAACACTACTCCAGACCGGCCACCATTTTCTCCGCCATTTTGTTTTATAGCCATTTGAAGACATTGGCCGCCATTTTGTCCGTCATTTTCTTTTGCGGCAGTGCTACATATGTGTCTTTAATTCCATCACATTCCTTGATTCGGAAAATGTTAATTTAGATTCTAACATCATGTTTCCATCGCATAGGCCTACATAACTTAACTCATAGCCATATGAAGATACGGGCCACCATTTTGGCCGCCATCTTGTTTTACCATTCAACCACTAAAAATCCAGCTTGCTAACCGTGATTTTTCGTTTTCAGCAGGGTCAAATTAGTCTAGAAACACCTACTAGCAAATTCAAATTGTTACATGATTTCCTTCTAACAAGGTCATTTTGAGATTCCAAGCCTAGTCTATTACCGCTAACGAGAAATGTGACAGATAAAGGACTCAAACGGATGTTTGCTTAACCGATATTGCTTACAGACATGTGCACCGATCAGTATGTGCGCCGCTAACTGTTGCAGACATGTCTGCCACTCGGTCTGTGCGCCACACAAGAAAAATTAATTCAGTTTTCAACTTTCAAGTTTAGTTTTAGTTGTAGTTTTGTACTTTTCAGTTTAGTTTTAGTTTCAGTTTTCAGAACTTTTCAGTTTTAGTTTTAGTTTCAGTTAACTAAATTAGAACTTTTCAGTTAACTTAAAGTCACTTTCAGTTTTAGTTAACTTAAATAACACTGACTTCAACTCTTCTCATCTCCTGTCGTATCATCTCATCTTTTCCTATCTTACCCTTCATAATGTGTCTAATCTTTGAAATCGCAGATCTTGCTAGTTGAGGTGTCTCGATACGTCTACTCCAAGTGTACTTTGAATGAACCAACTCCGTACCATTTGACTTCCAAGTGTTCTGTACCAAGCGTCGTCTTCATCCTGTACCGGGTACTCGGTTCCTTGTACTTTGGATTTGCGGTTACGCTGAGCCTGATTGACATTTGCGAGTTCATCGCAGGTCGACTGAGACCTAACTTCATTGATGTATGTCGCCCTGACCCAACCTCGTACAACTGTACCTCATCCGAAGGCAGTCAAAGAGTCTATGTTGAGAGCTTCCGGTGTCTCCAGACAAACAAAGCTGCGATTTGGAATTCTAGGTAATGGCCTAAATAGATTCAGACATTTTCTAGATTGATTCATTGGTTCATTAATAATTAATTAATTCATTTAAAGCACTTATAAATGCGCGCATTCAGTAAATCGAGATCCGAGGAGCAGAACTATGTTCCGAGGCTTATATATAAATCTTATAATGCTCACTGATTTCCAAATTCACATACATACTAAACAGTAGGCCCTACATACTCACTTGCAACTCACCGGTAAATGCTCTGCATTCGTAAAACAATACTAAAGCAAAGGAGTGAGAGGTAGGGATCGAAAGAGTGATGGAGATAGGGAGTAATTGAAAGATGAGGGATAGAACAGAGAAACGGGGGACAAGAGCAAGGGAGAGAGGAAAGAAGGGAAGAGGAGGTGGCGGAAGGCAGGAATGTTAAAATTGACAAAATGATAGAAATAAAAGTGACGGATGAAAGGAGAGAGGTGTCAAGAAGGCAGCAAGAAAGAGAGAGACAGACAGACAGACAGACAGACACCGAAACAGACAGACAGAGACAAATACAGAGGCAGAGAGACAGAGATAGAGAGATAGACAGACAGACACAGAGAGAGACATACGTACAGAGAGAAGATATTCGCTGAAGGTAGGCCTATCTTGTTTTTGTTTACTACATGTGTTCTTCTGTTTTTTTTCAATAGAGAGTCTCTTCCATCAATGCAAGCTACACTATCCTCCTACTTCGCAGTCTTTTTGCTCGTAAGAATTCTTACACTAGATAGTAAATAGAAGTACTATCGTATTTGGATATTTATAATATGTCATCACTTCAGGAAGCTACTCCGATTGGATCTGAAGTCGTCTGCTCAGACAGGATCAGATCTTGGGAAAAGGTATCCGATTGGTTAGCGGGCTTGTCTTGTAATGCTGAGAGTACGACGGTGTTCAGGCCTCCTGTTTGATGGTTAGGTCTACTGTGTTGGGATCTTGAACAAGTCTTCACTCACAACTGCTCAAAGCCATCAATTTATTGCTTAACAAATGCACAATAATAACAATTTGATTTAATCTACATCAACTGATATGATCTGAATCAGAGGTGTAGCTTCATTGGTTAGGTCTGGGGTTTGGATACCCCTAATGCTAAAAGCCAAGACCACAAATCTTGTGGCTCTGGGGCCGGATACCCCTAAGGCTAAGAGACTAAGACCATACATCTTGGAGTTCTGGGATCCGGACACCCTTAAGGCTAGGAGTCTAAGTCCTCAAATCTTTGGATTCGTGTGAATCTGAATAGATGTTTTGAGTTCTACCTTTCTGATCCCTGACTCTTGACTTTGCTCTGCTATGGATATGTCGTGCATCTCACAATACAGAGTATAGCCCAAGCAGTCCATATATATACATGTATGTATACATATCAATCAATCAAGCAGGCCCGCCGAGAGGGAGGGGCAGGGGGGCAAATGCCCAGGGGCCCGGCGATTTTTCGGCGATTTTAGGGACCCGGGCCGGACCCGCATTTAACTTTTCTCATAAAGGCTAATGCTAGTTTAGGGGCCCGTGACCGCTTTGCCTAGGGCCCCGGAATTTCTGTCGGTGGCCCTGCAATCAAGCATTAATATATATATATATATAGCGCCCCTTCAATGAAGCTATTCAGAGGTGCCCCCTGCCCAACCCCGGCGAAAGAGAACAGTCTTTAGATATATATACATATATGCATTTAAATATACATATATATATATATATATATATATACAAGTGTTCGATTTCATATTAAATGTTTCAACATGGTTTGGCTTCCGGGACTACATTGTTTAAAAACGTTCTCAATACTCGCTTTTCTATATTAATTTTGCAACATTCGTTCTTTACTATTAAATATTCGTTCTTTAATGTTCGTTTATATTCTTCATTGGTTAGAAATCGCTTTTCAACAATTGATATTCGTCTTTTATTTTTCGTTCGTTAGTATTTGCTCTCTAATATTCTTTCTTTAAACCCTGCTGTGTCGTCAGATTTACCTGCAGGTAAGACTCACCTGGAAGCCAATCAGGATGCTGAGGCACGTGCTTCAGGCTGCTTGTTATGCGGCTGTTATCTTCATCAGCATCTCACGTGTGAGCGACTACGCGAATCACTGGAGTGACGTCATCGTGGGCATGATTCTGGGAACTGTGGTTGGAATACTGGTGGTAGGTTAAGCTTAGTTTAAATTTAATTTTTTATTGCCATTATTAGGCGTCCAAAGTAAGGAAATCAGAACATGGGATCCGTGAGCTAACAACTTGCCAAGTGTCGTTAAACGAAGTCTGTTTTGGTGGATTCGAACCCGCAATCGTTGCATTTTAGACCCAGCGCGCTACCGAATAGGCCACCATATCGCATGATCAACTAATGGCTGCAAATGAGGAAATTAACAAATTGCTGATTTTAATTTTGGAACAAACGGTGGATGTTGATTTTGAGAGAAAGAGATACAAACAGACAGACAGACAGACAGGCAGACAGACAGACAGGCAGACAGACAGACAGACAGACAGAGGCAGAGAGAGAATGAGAATTCCACAATCGCTCTCTGTGTCTCTGTGTCGCTCTGTCTATGTCTCTATCTCTCTGATCGCTCACCCCTTTGCTCACTATCTTGCTCATTTGCTTCTTTATTTGCTAACCTGTTTCCTTGGTTACTTACTTTTTTAGTTACTACTCATTTATTTATTTATTTACTTACTTACTTACGTAGATTCTTTTCGTCTGCCGTATCCTTCAACTGGCATCCGACTCAGTAGAAGAAAAGATGCTGCTGCAACAGGAGATTATTGTCGCCGAAGCATCAGACGTTAATGCTCGTCCAATGGCTGAGGTTCATACGCTGCCAACTCCCGTCGAGTTTCCAAAAATTTCAGCTGCCCATCTTCCAGTCTACAACGGCGGTTGCGGAAACATATACGGTTGCAATGGCAACGGTGGAAGATTGGCAACAGCCTACAATAGTTCGTTTCAGCAGCCGTATGGGGTGTGTTCAAATTTCGTGCACAACACATAAATATCGACGATATTATATATATATATATACATATATAATATATACATGTATATATTCATAAAATAAGCCCTGATGATCTTGATCCAAGGATCGAGTAAGATCCGTTCTACGTTGTAGATAACTTTAACTATGCTTAGATTATAAACTTAACCAACTAGTATAATGATTTGTCCACTTATGTTTACATAAATGCATTAGTTAAGCTAAAGACCTCACATAACCTGATGGTCTTCATCCAGGGATCGAGAAAGATCCGTTCTATGTTGTAGATAACTTTAACTATGCTTAGATCATAAACTTAACCAGATATATAGTATAATGACTTCTCCACTGATGTTTACATAAATGCATTAGTTAAGCTAAAGACCTCACATAACCTGATGGTCTTCATCCAGGGATCGAGAAAGATCCGTTCTATGTTGTAGATTACTTAAACTATGCTTAGATCATAAACTTAACCTAATAGTATAATGATTTGTCCACTTATGTTTAAAAAAATGCATTAGTTAAGCTAAAGACCTCAGATGACCTGAACTCCACTTGTGCATTCTCTATATTGAATCATAACTTATACTGGGGTCAAAGTACGACATAAATGTGGTGAACCCCAAAAAATGGCAAGAAACGTTTTATGCTGATTTTCGGGTGCACTAGATCTAGAGAAGGCCATACTAAAAGTTTACCGAAATCGGACCACCGGAAGGGGTCAGATTATGGCGCCAAAGAAAATGGCCGCCGATGTGGAATGAATGACTTACATGTACACAACTTGCTTAAATTTGGAAATGACTGTTAGAAGCAAACCATGTAACAAGTTGCTAACAGGTGTTTCTAAACTAACTTGACCCTGCTGAAAAAAGAAAATCGCGATTACCAAGCTGGATCTTTAGCGGTTGCATGGAAAAACAAGATGGCGGACAAAATGTCGGCCAAATATCTTCGAATGGCTGTAAGGTCATGTATGTGATGGAAATATGATTTTACAGTCTAAATTATCATTTTCGGGGTCAAGGAATGCGAGAGAACTAAAAACACATATGTAGCACTGCCCAAAAACAAGATGGTGGACAAAGTGGCGGACAAATATCTTCGAGTGGCTGCAAGTTAGGTCATGTATGTGATGGAAACATGATTTTACAGTCTAAATTAATATTTTCGTGGTCAAGGAATGCGATGGTACTAAAGATACACATGTAGCACTGCCAAAACAGCAAAATGACAGACAAAATGGCGGCCAAATATCTTCAAATGGGTGTAAGTAAGGTCATGTATGTGATGGAAACAATCCAGCTTAGTCCTATTTTGTTCACATCGCAAGCATACTCCAGAGACCAAGGCAACACTTCTTATGGACAATATTCAAATACCACAGGTAACTTCGGTCAAATTCCTGGTTGTCTATGTGGACCAATTTCTAACATGGAAGGTGCATATTGAGAATATTTCAAAAAGAATTGCGAAAAATGTGGGCATCCTGGCCCGTATTGCTTCCTTACTACCGCCACACATCAGATTGAACTTATACTTTTCTCTAATTCACCCGTATCTTTCATACTGTAATATAGTCTGGGCCTCAAATTATTCCTCTCGACTACTTAGGTTAACCCTATTACAACAGAGGGCCACAAAAATTATTGCTGGCATAACATGTCCAAAGTCTTTTCAAACCGCTCTACATAAATTAAACATTTTATCAAATGAGCAGATTAGAATCCAGCAGACCTCCGAATTCATGTTCAAATATAAAATTATGCATAATCTTCTGCCCCCAGCTTTTACTGACTTCTTTAGTCTAATATCCCAAACAAACCCTTATAACATTAGGACATCTACCAATTATAGAGGAGTATCCACGAGAACAAACACCCGGAAATTCTCAATTAAGAGTTCTGGTCCGCGGACCTGGAACAATATTCAAATTATCATAAGAAATCTGCCCAATATTTTCATCTTCAAAAAATCTCCGCAACTATCTAACCACAGATGATCCCTAACCTCCCCACGATTACTATACGAATAAATCACTGCATTGTGTGCGCACTGGGTTATGAAGTTGAAATCCAATGTGATTTAACTCTGAGTCTTAGTTAACTAGTTAAGCTATTATATTTCACCTACTTTATACATTTAGCCAGTTGCCAGTATGTTATGCTCATGGATAACCTCGCTAACGTGACCTAGATCCCTTAGGGGTTGCTTACCTTTACTCTCTGTTAATACTGTCACTAAAGGATTTTATTTTCTGTAAATTTTGGTATTAAATGATCTGAATTCTTGTAACTGCATATTATGAGAAGTAATAAATTTATGGTTTATGGTTATGGTTTATATATGTTACAGGGAATGTGTATTTTCAGGGAATATGTATATTCCCTGAAAAAACCAGGGTATATACATATTCCCTGAAATCTTCAAGTGATTTCTATACACATTCCCTGAAAGCTTTCTAAGGCACAGCCACATATCCTGAAGAGCGAAACTTAATTAAATACATGATGCTTCAAACGGGGCATGATTTATTGCCTCACAACCAGGACAAAACGCCATCAAGGCCTTTGAAGTCTAAATCAATCAATGCATCAATCAATCAATTTCTATAGCGCTTCTTCTAGAAATATACCATTTTGACCAGAAATGAAGTCTGAATTAAGTGCTGTATTACATTAATATGATATTTGAAACCATACACGAAATCCAGATTAAGATCTCGGGACTTATACAGTGTACATACAGTGTGCAAAAAATTGTTTCGTGAATCCTTTCATAAAAACAGGAATATAAACTGAATCAACGGAGGTACGTAAGACTATTAACTTCCAATTCGCTACCAATTAGCTACTAATTATAACAATAACAAACTAATTAATATTGATTAATATGGGGGCATATGCTCATCAAAGGAGGTACGCAGTGATAGAACCTTCCAATTAGCGACCAATTATAACTATAGCTAAGCACTAGGCCTACTGTTGACTTTTCCAATTCCAATTAGTAGCTAATTGGTCGCTGTGTCTTTGGCTAAGCACTAGGCCTACTGTTGACTTTATGTCGCTGTGTCTTTGTCTAAGCACTAGGCCTACTGTTGACTTTGTGTCGCTGTGTCTTTGAAAGCTTTCAGGGAATGTGTATAGAAATCACTTGAAGATTTCAGGGAATATGTATATACCCTGGTTTTTTCAGGGAATGTATACATTCCCTGAGTGAATCAGGGAATATACATATACCCTGAAATTTTCAGGGAATATACATATTCCCTGAAAATACACATTCCCTGTAACATATATATATATATATATATATATATATGTTACAGGGAATGTGTATTTTCAGGGAATATGTATATTCCCTGAAAATTATATATATATATATATATATATATATATATATATGTGTGTGTGTGTGTGTGTGTGTACAGGGTGTATATTGTGATATACAGTAATTGTTATGGAATGGAATTAATATACAGTTCCCTTAGATAGTTTCTTCTGAGGTCTGCTGGATCAAGGAGTTTAAAAGGGGGACCAAATTTGATCATAATCGAGGTATTGTATAATGGGAAATTTGTCTCTTTCTGGTCAATCGACCGGTTTCTCAAGGTTGCCCTGGCTCTGTTCCTCATAATTATATGCTGGACTTCTTGTTCTCTTTTCTCTTGATTTGTCAACTTACCCTTTCCTTTCCACGGTGACCCTGTCAATGCGCAAGATTAAGGTGTTGAAGATTTGTGTGTTTCCGTAGCAACTTTTTCGTTTGTGTGTAGGCATATAATTCTATATAATGTGACTATATTTGCAAATGATATACCTAAGGTGCAAGGTAAGGTCATTCGCTGTAAGGTAAGGTAGTTGATTTCAGATTATAATTTTATTTGAAATAATTACGCAGTTTAATTGAACGGATTTTGAACTTTAATACACAGATTTGTCATTCATTGAAAAGTCTTTCGCAGTCGGAAGTTGTAAACTGGATTTGTGAATCTTTTAATCTTTCAATACCTTTCCCGGAAAAGTGACTTGAATGGTCTTCGCTTTAAAGAATTATCCGATGAACTCGTCGACCTTTCATTGATTGTGATGGTCACAACTGTGAGACACAACAGTTTGTGGTCAGTCTCAATTCCTATCCCTGTAGGGTCAGACTACCGCCCAAAGTATAGGTATTTCGTTCTACCAACACAGAAAGACATTTAAATCGCTCTGTCACACACAGTTGCATCCGGTAACTTCGGAGTATATTCCGTTTGAATGGACGACATCGATGCGTGTGATCTCTTTAACGAAGAAGCGGTAGTAGACATAATCATGCAAAGGTCTGTGACGTACGTTGAAATCAGCACGGCTTCCTGCGATTGGCAAGTTACACAGTAAGGCTAGTCGGGTGACGGCGAAGTTCTAGACGAGTGACACTTCCATCTTGCAGGCCACGTTGGTGGACGCCTCCCTCGGCACATCCTTCCCGTTCTTAATCTCCTTGGCCCCTCCTCCTCCTCCTCCTCCTCCTCCTCCTCCTCCTCCAGTTCCAATTCCTCCGCCGGTTGCGGGTTCGTTTGATTTGCGTCTGGAGTGAGGCTGGATGTGGAACGTCGTCGCCTGCTGTCGATGAACGGCAACGCTGAGGCTGCGCACCTCTTCCTGGATCGACGCAAGGACAGTCACGACAGTTGCCAGGGCCTTCTGGTTCTCCGACATCACTCGCCTGATGTGCTCGATGTCCTGACGGGTGTGGTCCTCCTCGCGGGCGCTCGACTGGACATGCTGCAGTCGAACGTCGAGCAGCTTCAATGATCTCTGGATCGCGTCGATCTGCGGAAGGGAGATGAGCTGAACGGCTGGCTGACCAGGCACGGAAGATGAGAAGGAACGTCTCGTGCGTGACTGGTGAGCTGGAACCCCTGGACGAATGGATAGGCGACGTAGCGTATTCAGCCGCTTTGGCGACTGGCTCAAGTCAGCCCCGTAGGCCGGGGGTGCTGAGGAACGACTGTAGGATGGAGTCAAGTGGTTTGTATCGACGCTAATCGTTGGAGCATGACGGGTCTCATCATATTCTGGATCACTGTCTGTTATAGACAACAATTAAATTTCTTATTAAGCTCGAAATTTAAAGCTATGGGTTTCAATCAAGTGATACTTTTCCCAATTGCAAATTCTGTATGTCGCAAATCGTATATACAGGCCCAAATTTATCCAATTTTAAATATAATTATGATGTATTTTAACATAAAATAATATAATTTCTAGTAAGGTTAAGAGTCTAAGTCAAGTCAGATAATTTTCTTGGAAAAAAATTTGAAGTGCTGCTAAATGCAGTTGATATGGTTTTTCAGTTTGTGCCTTAAGCCTACTGATATTGAAATCTTTTAAACGTTCATATTGTCTGCTTTTCTTTGGCATGAATTATTGTAGGCAAATTCACGGAACGATACGCTCACTATAGAGTCTGAAGAGAAGGCGAACTCTGCGATATTGTCTCAACCCTGAACTTACGACAAAGAAATTGGAATTTTCTAAGTTTAAGTTATTATTGTTATTATTATTATTTTTAAGGTATCTTAAGTCATAAATTGAAGACTTGCAGCCAAACAGTGATTTCGTGCAATTTTCAGATAATAATCTTCATTTAAAGAAATCATTTTAAAGAAATCTTCATGCATTACTGCGAAGTAAAAATCAATGGTAGGCCTATTTACTATAGCCTATCCACTTTTTTCCTGTGAAGCCATACATTCATAAGAAATTGTCCTATCTCAAGTAGCTTTTGAAACTGCATGAAGTCGTCCAACTGTGAAGCCATACATTCATAAGAAATTGTCCTATCTCAAGTAGCTTTTGAAAATGCATGAAGTCGTCCAACTAACTAACGCCATGCAAGTCCTTCTATTCCAATTATTTCTTTGTTGATCATTTGTAAGATACAAGCTATGGCTAAATATATCTTCAGAATTTGTCTTCTCTTTCGAATGCGAGTCCAATGATTGAATTTACCTGCGAATAGTGGCTCCCTATCGTCTCGATAGGTGTCAGTAGTCGAACCTGTAAGAAAGTTGTCGGCTGCAACGCTGACGCTGTCCTTCCCTTCACAAAATCACAATTTTGTCACAGAGATGCAGAAAGCAGCTTCTAGTTTAAATTTCGGATATGTCGCAAAAAATCAGAAGTTATGCCGTCGGAAGATAGTACGTTTATTAATATTATTTTTATGATTATAATCAGAAGATCTATTCACCACATTTTTCTGTTGAGAGATACTAAAATGAATTCTGATTTTAGAATTCAAAGGATAATTTCAGCGCTTTATGACTGAAATGAGATATCCACGACACGCAACGGCGAAACTTCAAATGAAATTGATGGCAATTGTTACAATGTAGATCTAAGCCTTACACTGAGAGGAAAACATGTACGTGTAGGTTGCTAGCATGTATCCAAGTCCCTTCCTTTGCTATGTCTTATAGACCTATAATATGCTATAAAGGATCTCACCTTCTTCTTTCTGTCTTTCCAACTTGAACAGATATCGTCGAACCAATCGTTGCAGAATGTCGTTGTAATTCGTTTCCGGTGCTTCCAAGTTCAGACTCTGACAGACTTTCTCTCGTCGTATCTGTCAAAGAAAATTACTAGAAACTGTTACGAAATGCACGTTGATGTGAACATATAAGTTATTTAATAACAATTTAAATTAGCATCGTCAGTATCCTCACCACCACCACCACCATCACACTACAACCACCGCTACCGCCGCCGCAGTGCCGCAGCATCAACACCACAATCACGCCACCACCTCATCACACCACCACCACCACCACCACCACCGCAGCCGCCGCCGCCAACATCGCCGCCGCCACGCCCAAAATCAACACCGTTATGAACATCATTGTAGTCGGCTTTTTCATCAGTAAGTTATCAGATTCAGGGACGCGATGAGTCATAGTCTGAGATTGCAAATAGCAACAGCTGTAGTCCCGTGACATTTCAGTTCATCGAGAAACCTGAAATGAGCGGCGTCGATGTTGACGTGAAGACCAACGTCATAGTGGCGCCCTCTGTGCATGAAGGACATATCTTACTTTGATGAAGGTCTGTCGTCTGGCGTTTTCCGAATCGCAGACGGTGTTGTTGTGGTTGCAGCAGAGGTCCTTCATAAGATGCCAGGCGTACTTGACAGACTTCGGCGTTGGTAGCATGTTAAATGGAACAGGCATCGTGTTGCCCTCGTCAATATAGTTTACCCATAGCCTCGTTCGGGCAAACTTCCATTCAACGTCGCAGTCACCCTAGATGTGCAATCAGAAAAGATACAACTGGAACATCTTTCACAGCTGTCTACCAAAACTTCCACGGAGTGGCAATCAAAGCCCAACTAACCAAACAAGACAACCTTCGAGTTTGATATGAGAATCAGAGTGAGGGCTTATTCCGGCAAAATCTCCGACTGACACCGGCATTAAAATTTATTTTCACTTATATATACTAAATTTATTGCTTATGTATCAAAACAATTAAAATGTTGCTGTTACAAAGCTCTGCAAACGTAACTTTCGAACTGGTATACAGATGCTTAATAGATAGCGTCATTGTAAACTGTAGATATATGCAGAGAAAGAGTGTTTCTAAAGAATGGACCAACACGTGATGAGGCACGATGGGCTCGAGGGGATGTGAGACAGAGAAGCCTCTGCAAGTCCTTATGACCCTTATGGGTAACGATCACCAACCTAGTTCATTCGAGAAAGGAACGCACGGTACTCTGTTATGAACAAGTGAGGCTGATCCTATTTCTAGAGGACAGGAAGCCAGTGATATGTCTATAATTATACAGGTATACACATGAGAAACACTCTTCTTCTTCTTCTTCTTCTTCTTCTTCTTCTTCTTCTTCTCCTCCTCCTCCTCCTCCTTCTTCTTCTTCTTCTTCTTCTTCTTCTTCTTCTTCTTCTTCTTCTCTTCAATCCCCTCTTCCTTCTTCTTCCTTCTTCTTTTTTCATCTAAGTTATTCTTGTCTTTGTTCTGAAGTCTTTTTTCTACAACTTCTACTTCTTTAACGTCTAATTCTGTGTCTTATTTTACGTCTGCAGCTACTTATTATTCTTTGTGTTGTTAGTATTTCTACATTGATTAAAACTAATCTACTAGATAACCTGGATATCTTCGAAGGAGTGGCTCATCATGGCAATGAGCATATTGGTGAGTACGATGATGATAGCAACATGGTAGAGTGCGAAGAGGAATAGGCCGACCCCTTCGACAATCGACGTTGCGTGGTTACCACCGGGAAAGCTGTAGGCGAAGAGGTCACCCTGTGTCTTCGTAGGGTACTTAATTTCGACGCTCTCCACTCCAACCAGACCAAACATCGACCAGAAAAGACTGAACAGCGTCCGAGGCATCCTTAACGGACAAGCAACGGAAACAGTAGGAGCAACAGTAAAAACACCTACTACCACAACTACTACTACTACTGCTACTACTGATAAATAATAATGATGATGATGATGATGATGATAATAATAATAATAAATAATAATAATAATAATAATAGTAATAACAATAATAATGTTGATGTCCCTGAGGGATCCTTTTCACCTCTGGGCAAAAATAGTAGTAGTAGCAGTAGTAGTAGTAGTAGTAGTAATAATAATAATAATAATAATAATAATAATAATAATAATAATAATAATAATAATAATAATAATAATAATAATAATAATAATAGAAATAATAATAATAATAATAATAATAATAATAATAATAATAATAATAATAATAATAACAGCAAGAACAACTGCAACTAACAAATATTACTGATTAGTAATAATAATAGTATTAATAATAATATTGATGATGATAATAATAATAATAATAACAACAACAACAAATGAGGCCTAATCGAGAAACTGTGCTTGGTAGAAGATTGCGAGAATTCTGAATTTGTCTGTTCTAAGCTATGAAACTGATTGTACCAGGTATAAGCTTCTGAAACTGTAACGCCTGAGTTACTTTACACAAGTCCCGTTCTCAAACCAAGAAATTACCAGAGTATTTGAATGGGGCCTTATAGGAAACCAACCGCCAGTCAAATCGAACCTCTTAACAAATGTGAAGACGTGACCTAACGTAGTTTAGAAATGAATAGAATGTAATAATATTATTACTGATATTACTATGACTTCGAGCAGAACTCGACTTAAAGTATACCTACACATATATACGAACACACTTGAAAACAATACCATCGTCCAAAATTTGTTTTTTGCAGCATTGTGAAGTAAATGCATAAAAGATTAATTTCCAGATGAACTGAACATTTTGCCTCGATTGTTTACATTTCATTTCATTTCGAACATGTTAGATACAGACCCCTGAAACGCTTCTGAGGTGTGAACCAACTTCTTTTGAGATCCCTCCTTCGAAATATCGTCGTACGTCTGGGAACCGTAATACCAGTAGAGATTGTGAAGGCCGACCATGAAGGCCAGCAACACCTAAACATCCCATCAATTGCAACTCTGTTATTGTTCTTATTGTTGCTTGTTGATACAATTAAACGTGTCAGAATGACTTAATAAAGCATCACAGAGCGTGGTAAGAGCACGCTATCGTCATCTTCCCGATAGACTCCCACCCATGCATTGTTTTTAGGCCTAAGTGTAATTGTAGGCGTATATTTATGTAGAGCCACTTCTGGAAATTCCCAACGGGCGCCTCAAAAAGTCATCATGTAAGCATGAATGTTGGGTGTTACAATGTGAATTAGATCTAAATGCACTCTCTACCCTGTGTATCGGACCACCTAAAATTAGTTCCATCTGGCAACGTCTTATCCTATCAAGTGTGACCAATACTCTTGTTTATTTGCACAACAGGCAAACGTTTAATGCAATAAAATCACCCAAGTGCAATCCGTAACAGCATATTGACACAAGAATTATTTTTGCAGTCACAATATTGCGCTCTATCTTCACATAAATATGGTGGTATATCACTTCGAATACAATAAACCAAAGCAGTGACAACAGTAACGATGAAAATGCAATCGCAAGGACGACGAAATACAAGGATGAGACCTGAGCAAACACGGATCGGTCTGTGATAGTAGGCCTATGTTCCTTTCGCTAACACTGTGAATACAATAAATATAGACCCATGCTCAGTGTCTCCGTTAACGCCCAAACGGCCGTTTTTACGTCCGTAACAAATGTCCAAAATATCCAACATTTGCGGGCTAAGCTTAAGTAAAATTCCATGGGTGAGTTGCATACGTCCATTTGTTTATGGTCGGACGTAAACGCGCCAAGCACTAAGCATGGTACAATAAACAATATACGACGCTGTAAAATTGTTCTGTTTGTTTATGCATTAGTACTGCTGTTTTCGTCGCATAAATACAAACTTTAGTTCGAACTTGAAGAAAATACTGTCTTAAATATTGATAATAAAGTGTGTGATTGTGTATTCTGCTATGCCCGGTGTGACCGCCGTTAGAAATGAGCTACGTTCTAAATTCTAGGTCAGGACGTAAGTACGTTCTCTTTTTGGGCTCTAACGGAAACCCTGCCCAAGCTACTGCAGCTGATGTCGTGTTATGGCGTAGGCCTATGCATTATGCAAGATGAGACTGAAGGCGCGTTATACATCTGGTTGAGGACGACATACCAGAGTGAAGAGTACAAGAAATCTCGTTATGTCGCCGATCATGCGCCCAAGAGAGATCTGAAGAGGACCGAGAACCTCGAAGGCTGGCATGAGGTAAGTCGTTCGCGCGATGCTCATCACGTTAGCCACAGCAAACAACACATCAGACACTATCTCAGGATCGTCCGGTTTCCATTGAAATCTGGCTGCAACATAATTAATTTTAGGCCGAATAATTAACATGCATGACAAACATTTAAGAACTGTTGTTTCGGTTTCATATTATTTTGCATCTCAGATTCAATGCAGCGTTATGTAATATTATTACATGCTACATAGCATCGTCCATAGTGAGCTACTTCTATGGTGCTTTACACTGTTAATTGTCTGCGGACAGGATGGGAATTGTCGGGGATTCAACCCTCTAGTCTTTCTTAGAACCCCAGTTAAGTCTTCATTGCATACCCCAGAAGTCGTTACCAACCCTCAGTTGTGCTAGTGTGATTTAGCAGTATTTGACTCTGCGTCTCTGACAAAGAGAAAAAATTTCAATGGTGTTTCATGTATGCATTTTTGAATTTTCTCAATAAAGGAATTGATTTTGATTCGAGTCTGACTTGCAAAACTGCTAGCGTTGAAATCAGCTGATTTCAAATTCCTTTGACGTAAGTTTGTAAAATACGGATAAAATGTTCAACCCTCCAGTTTTTTTTTACAATTTCCACACTGTCTGCGGAAGTACTTAGAGTTACATAATGGACAGAATTTCAATTGTTTTTTTTTAGATTTGAACACTTTCGGGTTGCTGAATAGTTGTACGCACGCGGTCCAGTGACCCGTGTTAGACAGTGAGTGATAATCCGATGAACCACAGTGCCATTCATTTATTCACACATTCGTTCGTTAATTCATTCGGAGCATTTATATAGCGCCTCTTTGTGACATCTACTTATAATACACATCTTTTCCCGTTCTATTTCCAGTCTACGGGATTAAAAACAAAGGTGAAATACTATTTTCCTTGCCAGAGTAGCGTACGTGTTTAGGACTATAATCAAGCGTCCTTAACTCTCAGTACAAACATAACGTCATTGTGACATGTGCTAGGAAGGTGTTCGTGTGAACTGGGCTTACACGCCTTCATGAAGTAGCTTTTGTCTTCGTGGAATCGATCGCTGAAGATCTGGTTCTGGATGGAGTCGTACATGGAGTAGTTACGGCGCTGAAGAACTTCGCGAGCGCGCGCTGTTCCGTTGTAAAAGCCATCGGCGTCTTTGATCCAGTGATCGACAAGGAATCGAAGGACATAGGACGACAGGTAGAGAGACAAGACGATGAAGTCGATGCAGTTGTAGTTGTCCAGAAGATAGACGCGTAGACCTGAGGTGTACATCTGCTTGCTCTCCATCCACATCAAACCTTTGTAGTAAAAACATATGCAGAAGCGGTACAAAATAATTAGCATTACCTGCTATCGTTACATTTGCATTAAAATCAAAGGCTGAAGACCCTACATAATATTATGCTACATAAAGCACACTCGATCATTCTCAAGCGGGTGCGTATATGGGAGGGACGATGACCCAATGGAAATGTAGCATATGTATGTATGTATAATATAAATGAGTAATAGGTATACGTACGCATATATCAAGATATTTATATTACACCTTTATGAAGCTCCAACAACAGCTGCATAAATATCAATCAAACCTAATAGCGTTTAGTGCCTATATAATTATAATAGACATTAAACCGTCCGCGTTGTTCAGGGTCAGGAAAATTATGAGAAAGTAGGCCCTACTGTATATATCATTATTTACTGGCAACCGGTTTCGGATCTCCACCTGACATCCCTGGACAACCCCTCTGACATGACACAGCGTTTTTGAATAAGCTGGCGTCCTGCACCTAGCTCTAGAGTAGCGCTTTAGAAATCTGAAGTTTACGATTACGATTACTGACCTAGGACCCAGAACATGAGACAGATCTGGACATTCGTCATGAGAATGTTTGCGGGTCGGAAGGTTCCTTTGAGGAAACTCTCCACTTTGTCCGGATGCGTCTGTTCATCGAACCGAATCTCAAACCAATTCTGCGTTTCCGATTGACTTGACGATATCGGATATGATTTCTCCTCCAGTCGAAAGGTGGCAGCAGCGAGTAAAATCAGGAAACATACGTGGGATATGGTGTGAGTTATGAATTTCGATGCCGGACATCGTAGAGCATTTCCTATCTGCAATTCAATTAAAACTCGCAGTTAGTCGCTACCTCAGCATGAGCGTCTGGAGCATCATCAGCGTTTAAAGGAAATACTCTGGACCTCGCCATGTGTAGATTTACAATAATTTCAAGATTAATCATTTAAATTATGCCTCAAAGACGACCGAAATTTTATTTCTCGAGTTCTCTTTAGGAACATTTATTAATGAAAATGTAAACAAGTTGCGTCTGTGACAGCCTGTATTTATCAAATAAACGAATATTGCATTGTATTGTATTGTATATCGAACGTCTTGCCTCTTACTATCGCTATTGATCGAAAATGAGACTCAAAGAGACTTTTCAACTATGTTAAATTAAACACAAACATAATTGCACATATAACTCTTTCAAATTCTAATAAATAAAAACAATAGTAATTTTCTTTATTAATTCAGACTGTCAAAGGCAGTAAGATTACATTGAAACATGACAGTACAATCAAATCTTAACTAAACACACGGTTTGGCAGCCATGCAAGGCGCCGCCCTGGGGGTACGGGTATCGAACCGCAAATCTAATGCTCTGCTGGCCATGAGTGTTACCATTACTCTACCCCCTCCCTCATGTGTGCATGCAAACGAGCTGAGTCATTCTTTTCTGTTTATTTTCATTGAAACCATTGTCGCCAAATTTGCATTTACACCAAATTAGCCGAACTTATTTTCTATGTTTGCTCGGATCACTTCGTCAGAAACTATGTTCTTTCGTACATTTTTACCTTGAAAACCATATAGGTCAAAGTTCAACGGTAGTGGCCTTTGCATTGGGTTGACCTTAAGCAGAAGCGTATGCGTTTGAGAGAAAGTTGACGGTGCAATTTAACCTCCACCCTGAGTCTTTCGCTGCATGTACCTTGTTATTGGGCGATATTATGTAGACGACGCAGAAGAGTGGGACGAGAGGAACGCAGACGATCCACATGACCAGTTTCTTCCACAGATTCAGCGACTGCATGAATCCTGTCTCCGGACCATACCAGATGCTCGTCAAATGTTGCTGACAGTTCGGATGAGCCACAAACTAGGACACAAATAGAACCAACTTAACTTATTCCAGTTAGTATACAGTTGAAAACCAAAAAGAATCAGAATTATTTACTTATTTACCTGTAGACCGATTCCTGCACTAAGTTTTACTGATGACTGAAGAAGTTTTCAGCCCAAATGATCGACCAACCAAGCTGTCTTGTTATAATCAAAAGTAATCCAATTAACTTAATTATAATCCAATTAACTTAATTAGGACTGATTCTCAATGCGCTAAGTTTTACGAAAATTGTTTTAAGCTTGGAACCTTTCTACGTGTATCTCAGGTTATTTTTCTCCCTAAAGAGAAATTCTAGTTTCATATTTTATAAAAAGAAATAAAAATATCTTCTAAGAGTTTTGAAGCAGGGAAGTTTATACCCGGAGGTGGGGCGGCGCGTAAGCCTTTATAATAGTGTGCTGCAGACAGACCGACAGGCAGACAAAACCACGTACAGACACGCACAGAGGCAAATAAACAGAGACAGACAGATACATGGTGTATTACCATGACCGTCTGTTTGTCAGTCGTTCATTCTGAATTCATTAAAATTTGTCTTGAATTGAACTGATTTGTTTATTCCACTGAAGATGTCAGAGACGAACAACGAGAAATGCGGCCACTTTGTGTTCTATGGCAAACGTATTTTTCCTTTCATAGTGGGTTGGTTCTAGAAGCTAAATCTCTTCTTGACCTTGTTAGATGAAAGAGACAGTGCGATGTACTGGCTCTTAATGTTACGTAGGCCGCGAACAATCGAGAACCGAGGGATCTTGATAAATAAGACCTCAATCATACATCACCAATGAACTGATCGCCATTCTTCGAACAGCTTACCATCGTGAAGCGAGCGTCAGAAGCGTTCATAGTAGCTGCTATAGTAGCTGATGGGCCGCTATTTGGCCTTTCCTCACCCAACAGCAGTAATATTTGCAGCAATTGTCAGAAGTGAGTGTTTGTCTTTCATTAATAAAAGGCTACTAACGTAGCTACTTACTTATTTATTTACGTTACGTATGACAGCGTATGTGGGGCGTGATGGCTCAGTGGTAAGTTCGGCACCATGTGACCTGAGGGTTGCAGGTTCGAATCCCACTCTAGCGGCTGCGTACGGACCTTGGGCAAGTCCTTCACTCCTTATTGCTCGTGGCGCTTCGGCGTGAAAATTCCGGCACAGTATCAAATGCTGTAGTCGGGAGCGCCTCTGAGTAGTAGTAGACTTCGAGAGGCGCTATAGAAATATCCGGAATAAATAAAATAAATGAGGAAATGACCAAATTTAGGCATCGACAAACGTTACCCAAACGTTGCGAATTCATAACGCAGACTTTGTGCTTCGGAATATGCGCTACTGGTTCTGCCTCTCACGGTCACTGATTCATCTCGGACATCTATAGATCTAAACAGGCAGCTTGAACCTTGCCACGTCTAGAGCCATATAAATGTTAACCTTTGCATATTGATACATGTTTGAACGTTTCATTTTTTACGACTTTTTATGTATCCTCCACCTAAGCCAGGGATTAGCGACTTATAGCAAACGTATGCAGATATATGCATAGGCCTGCATAGATATCGGGCTACAGTATGTGTAATATATGTGGGTAGGCTTAAAGGTAATGTGACTACACGCATAAACCAGACTACAGTTTATTCTGAACGTCGCTGGTCGTTTGCAATACCCAGATTGACCATACTTCTTCTTTTCCAGGTTTCGTTCTCAACTGGTTGGCACCTTAACTACGTCCTCACACTCAGTCTGTTCACAGTAACCAACTGTCTAAGTGCTCATCAGATGCCTCAAGTTCGGATTAGTCATACATTAGGATGCAGTCAGATCCACTTAACATATTACTAAACGGCTCTGTATTCTTGGATCCCTCGATCGCTGATACCATGCAATCTTTTTGAGGCTTTGCTAGATAAGCTTTTAAACAAAGACAGACCAGACTGAAATACCATTTTAACGCTGAAGAGTTCGGCTCTGGATTTCACTCGTCTCAGTTTATAGAATGCCATCCACGAAGTCCCACGAAGTCTTCTCTTTGGTCTTCCTCAGATTCATCAAATCATTCTTGTATAGGCCTACGCCTACTTCCGTAATAGCACTGCATGTCTCGCGATTAAAGAGAGGCCAGTTTAAAAGTCCAGTAATAACATTGCACATTGGTCAGCCAATCAATCTTTCCTCTTTGTTCTCAGACTCGCCATGGTGCGATCTTTTGTCGGATACTTTGACAGTTGCTGTACCTCGAACCCAGGAATCACTGGATTTCAGAGCTTTGGTCTAAAGGATCTGATAAACTATTGGACTTTGCTGAGTGCTTTTCTTCGCTCTACCAGTTCTCTTGTTTATGTCTGGAATAAAATTACATCTTTCTGGATTGCTTCTCCTTCGTAGCCCGTCTTCCAGTCTTTGTGGCTTCTATTAGGAATGTGTGCATGACTTTGGCTATTTCAATGTGTCAATTACAAATGCGTAACCTACTTAAACTAGAAAAGGCTTGCATGACTTATACAACATAGACCATATAAAATCTACGTGGAACTTACGTAATTTGTGTATAGATCCACTCGGAGCGTGTCTTGTACAGGATATATTTTAGGATATAATTTATGAAGAACTGAGTCTTGTATATAATTCATAAAGTACGAAGATAAGTAAGTAAGTAAGTAAGTATATCCTTTATTGCACCAACTGCTACCGCATTTTGGTTTACATCTGAGCCGCAGTTATGTATTAGGAAAACCTATAATTGTCCATAAATTTGAAAAGAGTTTTCATTGAGGCCTCCTATCCCTGCTTTAAACGCTTGCAATGCTGCATAAATCATCCGCATTATAAATGTTCTGCACGCCAGACTGTCAGCATGTGGCATATCTCTGTTAACTCGGTGAATAGACTCGTAGAAAATAACATCGCTGGCTGCATGCCGACATCGACGCCCCTCCAGATCCATGATATCGAGCAATGAGAAATCGTATAGCCTATGCACAGGCTACAATGTACGTTGAAAGTGAGAGCATTTAGTGCGTGCTAACAAAAGAATCCTAGATATATCTGATTAAGGTCCACATGGCCTTCTCTTATTGACCTGCTGGTGTCAAACATCGTTACTATCGCCCATCGTCGGTGAAATGCATCACTTGTTTGCATAGTTGATTTAACCGTTTATCTTAACACTTTAACGACGAGAGTGTACTGAAAGTGATTGGGCGTTAAAGTGTTAAACATCCAGAATTTATCTGAAGTTTGAACAGGTTTATCAGAACATCGTCGTATAAATTAATCATTTAAATCAGTAGTTCCCAACCTTTTCAGAACAAGGCAACCTTATTAAAAGTAGTTCAGTCAACGGCACTTTGCCTTAATTTATTTTTCTTCCAGTTAATTCCATATTTTAATGACGAGCAACGTTCTTTGTATTCAACCGAAATGTTGCGACTATTTCTACACTACTTTAAGTTTAAAAAAGTTTTAGGCCTATGTCAGTAGTCATTATAAGCAGGGCTGTAGTCGAGGGTATACAGCGTATACTCACCTCTAGAGACCGTATACTCACCTCACAAAATATTTATATTTATTTTTTTATTAAAATACTGTAGCGTATACTCACAAAATACTGTAGCGTATACGCACCTCTAATTTGTTTCGAAAAACTAACCTGTAGCGTGTACTCACCTCTAATTTTACCACTACAGCCCTGATTATAAGTAGTTTTTCACGTTTTTGACAGAAAAACTGCACAAATATTATCTAGCCGCGGCACTCCTACAGCAGCTTCACGGCATCCTTGGGTGTCGCGGCATCCTTGGGTGTCGCGGCACCCAGGTTGGAAAAAAATTATTTAAAATATTTAACGTGGAATAGAGATCGGTAAAACTACTTAGGCCTATTCAAATCTTAAATAGCCTATGCGTATCACTTCAGCAGTGCGTAGGGCATAAAACTATGGTAGCTACTGGTTATTGCGACGAAGTTGTTGCTATGTCCGTGAACTGTTTATTTCAAGTTATAATATGCAAAGTGAAGAGACTATTGCTACGGATCGATTGGGTCGATAGTTGAAGGCTCGATCGTTTGAGAACTTGGGAAGTTTTGGCAATATAAATAAATAAGTAAGTAAGTATATTCTTTATTTTAAACAGTTGACAAGACGCACTATGCTGTCAACAGATGTCTGGAGGAATTTTTTAGAAAAGATACGGGTGAAGGAGTGACTTACCTTCTTCTCCTCGTACTCCATGGCCATTTTCAGTCTGGCCAGAGGATCTCTGGATCCAGTTCCATCGCTGCCTTCACTGAGGACGGCTTCCACCTCCTGAGTGCCTCGACACAAGTCCATCAACTCACAAGCGAAGTCCATGCACTGCTCAACCAACGCCAGATACTCGTTCTACGCAACAGAAATACGCCTTAGGAAATTATCTGGCGCTTATTTACAGTAGAGCTGTGTAAGGTGAAGACCGCAAACAAATATCTAAGGGGCTCATCATGAGCTCAACTGATATCGAAAAAGAAATAAAAGAATTCACATACCATATAGTACAGGACATATGGTGCAACATACACAAAGAAATACTTTTAAATATAAGCTTAATGAGATATAATTAAATACTTGACCGCCTGTGAACTGGCCAGAAAAGGTATTGAATTGCATCTACATACAATCTTACTTTAGATGAATTAAAGGATCTGTTCAACACACCACAAACCCCACAATGCATAGAATACTACGAATAACAAATAAAGGCAACGCTATGCAGTACAATACAATGCAACACACTATAAAATACAATGCAATAAAATGCGGTGCATTATAATACAATACAACACAAGACAATAAATGATTAATTTTCTTCATTGATTTTTGGTCTTCCATCAAAAGGTCTTTGGCAATTTGACGTTCTTGCAAATGAAACCCCTACGATGCCATAAGTAAATGCCGTAGCATTTAGCTATCGCTAAACTGTCGAACTGGTGATGAATATGACTTACCTACTAAAACTTTACATGTACTAGGACATGACGCTTATTTAGCGCCTTTTCTTTATCTTCCTCTGGTTTAGCTATGCATATTAGTAACCTATATTTAGTAGTGTAAATTCTGTTTTGTTAGCCTACATGTTTTACATTCCATAACACTATCGTATAATTTCGAGCTGTGATGGCTGTGATGCTTTGTGCGTTACAAATATACTTTGAATTCTACCTTGAATTCTTTCTCGACCTGCGCCAGTTTTTTCATTTCCTGCCTGAGTTCAAAGGTCGTCATGATTGGGTCAGGGCTGGACAGTGCCATGTAGGCCGGACTGGCCAGGGCACGGTAGGCGTTTAGGCGTGACCGGGACCTCTTGAGAGAGTCGTAGTTCTGCTTCGTGACGCAATCGGTGCATTGACAGGAGATGGGGTGTGGCTTTTCGATGGTGTGGTTGCGGGACAGGAACATCTGAATGATCTCGTGGTTGTTGTAGTGAGCTGCGAGGATAAGCGGAGTAATGTCCGGCGAGAACTGCGACTTCTCCTCCGTCCGAAAGAACGGATCCCTCTGCGCAGTCTTCGACAGGTCCTCGCCGGCGATGTAGTTGGGGTGTTCGACAATGACCTTAACGATCTTCGTCGCTCCCTTGCTGATGGCGTGAAGCAGCGCTTCTTCGATGGCCTGGAACTGTAGGCGGGCGAGCAGAAGATCGATGGCTTCGATGTTTTCGCTGTCGACCGCCAGGTGGAGTGCCGAGCGGCCCATGTAGTCGACGCAGTTGACATTCAGAGGGACATCCGTCTCTTCGAGAGACTGACGGATGATCGGGACGTCGCCGAGGGCGGCTGCGTTCAAGTAGACGCGCTCTTCATCCGTCAACTGAACCACACAAGTTATTAAATTATCATCACAGGTGGATCACATACTCATCTGAGTCTCAATCGTCGGCATCTCTTTGTCTTTGTCTTATTTGCTGTCTTAATATACGACCGTCCGTGCCTCTGCTTTTCTATCTCCCTTCTTGTCATTCTGCCTATGTCTATGACCATGGGCGTCCGCAGGAATTTTTCTAGGGGGGTAAAATTGTTCTAGGGGGCAAAATGACGTTTTTCCATCGAATAGCTATTCATGAACACAGAAAACGAGACAATTTTCAAAATCCTGGGGACAAATGCCCCCTTACCCCTCCAGATGCCCATGTCTAAGACTCTGATTCTGTTTCCTCTTTCTAAGCGAACCTATGGCACGCGTGCCCAAAGTGGCACGCGTTGAAATTTTTTGGGCACGCGGAATTCAGAGTGTCTCCCAAAATTTCAACTTAGAAATACAAAATCCCTGTAGGAATCTTCATTTTCTTTGTTGAAGGACTTTATTTAACACCATTCAAAACAATCTTTGAAATAACGTCTTTAATTCAACTTTTGCTACGCTTTGTTAACTAAAACCTAGGCTATATGAGAAAAATAATTATATAGGCCCCATCTATAAAAAAATTCCGAAGGGCATGCGACGTTATTTTTTAAATGATTTAGCAGCATTTTGGCACGCACCTTGGAAAAGGTTCGCCATCCCTGTTCTAAGCTAATATATGACTGCGTTAATGACGGTGCGCTTCAGTGTTAATAGATGACTGGCTCTGTCCCTTTCGCTATGTTTCTCTCCTCGTATCCATATCTCAGTCTCTGCTTCTGTTCCTGCATCTTTCCTTGCATTAGTGTATTTCGACATATACCTAAATATACCTCTGCCTCGTTAATTCTTCTCTGCTTTTGTCTTAGTCCATGCTACCTTTGCCAATATGTCCAGAAACATCTCATTCGCCAGCTATTCACTATCCAATCACCCAGATATATACGTGTTCCTCGTCGTGCCTTTTTATTTCTCGGCCTCCAGTCTACTCCTATTTGGAATCCTGCAATGGCTTCTTAATCTACGCTGCACCAGCTCTTTGGAACGAACTCCCGAAAGATCTCCGCCAGTCGTTCATCCCCCTCTCGCCTGTTAATTTCACCTCTCCTCCGGTTGCCCTCTGTCCTGCAACTTTCCACTCACGACTGAAAACATAACTTTTCAAGCTATCGAATCCTGATTCTAATCCTGCACTACCACACTGCCACCATCATCACCGATTACCATCGTAGCACTATGCTGTCTCCTCGGCCTTAGATTCGTACGGCCTGACCTCCCAGAATTCTGACCTGGCACTGCAATGGACCAAACAACCTGGCATTTGCGAACTGTATTTGATATAGCACCAGTGAATAAGCTGCATGGTCTCTCGCGTGGCTTTTGTGTGGCACTGAGAAAAATTTAAAGACTTTATAGGAACAATAGGTCTACGTTACATTCTCTGTAGTAACCTTTCATTGTACCCTCTTAATGCTTCTGTATGCATCTTTACCTTTTTTTTAAACCCTCCTAAAGATTCTCGATGGTAACCTCTCCTTATAGAGGAGCATTAGGAGAGGCAAACGTGGAGAATACATGGAGTTTTTCTTGCCACCATATTTATGAGGGTACAAAGCTCATGCCGCTCGACTCAGTAGGCCTATGCCTCTATAATTCTTCCTTTCATAGTTTGTCTTGCGGTCATATATAATTCTATCCTATCCTCTTCATTCGTTCCCATTGTCTCTGTCCAGCTTATTATCCTTGTTAATCTTCCTAATTTCCAGCTGCCTTTTATCTATTTGTCTCCCCATCAGTCTGCATTTCTTACCCTCTGTCCGTATTTCTGTATGTCTTTCTAGAATATCATGTGGAAATCTCAGCAGTGCAACGTCGTGGATTCACAGGTATGAAGTTGTAAGTAAAGCGACCTTGTAGCGGCATGGTCGCGTTACGGCGCTATAGAAATTGTCCGTGTTATTAAAGCTAAGAATTTGACAATTGCACAAAACGTAAGGCAAAACAAAGTTAAAGCTTCAACCACACTAAGCATCAATCAAAATAATGTAATTAAGGCAGAAATATGGGTTCTTTATATTCGGTTTAAACATGGGTCTTATAAGCGTAAAGAAATGATACGCAGAATCAGCATTTTTATAAATTTCATGCAAGATTGTCTCAAAGTTACAAGACGAGAACAGTCCAGCAATCAGAGAAAATGTTCATGCTTGTTTGTCTTGATATTAAGCAACCAACAGAGTTGAATTTAACCAATTGAAGGCCTATCCTGATTTTTGATCTACCACTAAATCTGCATTTTGATTCCCCGTGAGTTTTGTGAAATTTATATACCTTATCTTATCTTTATTCACTACGGCGGCAAACTTCCTCTGATACACTCCCTTACCTGGACATCTTCGAAGTTGGTGAACAAGCAACCCTTTGACGAAGAGTTGTGAAGCTTTTTGCTGTCTGATACGCTAATAGCGGTGCTGCAAAATCACAAAATATAACTGTTATAGGCCCTGTCATGACTTTGAAAACAGGTCGGTCAAATTATCAGGGCTAGATAGTTTTACATTTTTTTTACTCAGCTCACAGAGTCCAATTGGCAACCATAGCAGAAATATAATTTGGAAAAAGTCTGGTCAGTTATTTTTTTGTATGTATGGCGTAAGTTCCTGGAAGTAAGTTAGTAAGTAAGTTAGTAAGTAAGTAATGCTACAACGCCAATGTAAATAAGCGATAGTAGGCTAGTAAAGAGCATGCATATATATTGTAATTGCTTACTAATTGTGACAGTGAGGTTGAGATAATCTTAGTTTAAAAGCGAGCTGAAATTGCGAATGGAATGATGTTGACTTGTTGAGAACACATAGTCATCATGCGTCCAGTTCCTAGCTCCTCTACCTCAGCTCTATGGTCTCTCTGGCAACCGGATCTTCATCTGACATCTCTGGGCAACTACTCTGACTTGACGCAGCGCTCTTGAATAAGTTAGCGTCTTTCGCTTAGCTATTAAGTAGTGCTTTAGAAGTTTTGGATTTTGCGATTATGATTACGATTACGATCCGGTCGAGGTCCTATTGTTACTGCTGAATAGAAATCACCAAGAAAAACGATTTCAGTTAGTCTAACTACTGCTGCTTGGAAGCAGTATGATGACAAATTATTAGAAGAATAGTAGCATATTCCCCTAGTGTCAACTTCCGTATTAAAGTTATTTTACCTGGCAGTTGCTAAAATTTAATTGGAATTTTCACTGATTAGTTCAAGCCATTAGCAGATGAATAACATAATTACAACACGGTAGCCTACCGATTAACGCGGAAATGGGAAGATATATAAAATGTTGGCATAAGGGTGGTTCTCTGGCCGCAGATATCTTTGTTTCGCGACACCAGCTGACTTTATGTTCCACGAGCTTTTGAGTGAAAGAAGAAGATGCGGAAGCTTTCTGAAAATTATGATTTTTTTGGCCATTCATTTCCTTTTTATCCTCAAAGAGGAGCTACATAAATTTGAAATTACGATTAGAAATATGCTGAATCACCGGACAAGTTTAAGAAGACATAAGCAACAGTCGGCTAAATCATCTTACCAGAAGCAACCTGCCGCTGAAGCCGCAGGTGAGCTTGGGTCTAAGCCAAGTCCGTCGATAATAGCCAGCAGAAATCAACGACGCTAACATTATGCTACAAGCATCACTAAAATTCAGAGGAATTTCTTATGCGAATCTCATCGGTGGCTAGATAGGCCTAAAGCTCTGCATGAACTGCGTCTCTGTTCATCGAGATGTCTTTCTTGGAGACACGAATTGTAGACGCTGAGTGCGTGCGAACAGGACAACGTGACAGAATGTTCAGTTAGAGGCTGTTGCAATTTTTTGCTGCTGTTGCCGATGGTTTGACGGCGTTTCTACCTGGAGGCAGGCTCATCGATGCTGATGTGATATTATGCTAGCTATTAGCAAAGGAATAGGCAAAAAAGATTTGACGAGAGCTAATTAGCATGGACAAAATAATATGACGAGATTTATTAGCAAAGGGATAGAGAAAATGATTTGACGAGAGTTATTAGCAAGGCCTAGACAAAATGATTTGACAAAGAGCCATCAGCAAACGGACAGATAAAATTATATAAGGAGAGCTATAATTAGGCCTATAAAAGCCAAGGAATAGACAAAATAATATCACGAGAGCTATCAGTAAGATAAAAAATATTAAACGCAGGGTCTAAGGTCAGTATAGTCGTCGTAAATATCGAGTTTTTTCAGCGTAAATGGACTCTTGGCCAACTGTTTGTCTCTGATTAACTCCTGGTATCATCGTTTAGAGATGTTCATAGATGGCGCGAGGATTCTTCAGCTCGCGCTTTGCTGCAAAACGATTTGAGGGGATTTGCTGCCAGCCTCGATGGTCGATAGCACGATATAAAACATGTGCGTCTGTTTGTCTGTATGCGTGTCTGCCTATTTGTGTGTGTGTGGCTATGTGGCTATGGTTTAATGGTTTTCCTTGTTGTTACTTGTCCTGACTATTACAATGTATGGTTTAATGCTTTTCTTTGCTGTCACTTGCTCTGTTCATGGTTCAATAAAGATTGATTGATTGATTGATGTGTGTTGTCTGCATCTCATTGTGTATGGGTATCTTCTGTCTTGTGCGGCTGTGTTTGTGTGTGCTTGCGTATACATCAGTAAGCATGTCTGCCTATGTGTTCGTCTCTTTTTCTGCCTGCATGTTACTGTACCTCTCTTTATACCAGTTTGTCTGTCTGTATGTCTGTTCCTTCACCGTACAATTGAGACACAATAGCATAATACTCCAAATTCAGTTTCGATGAAGTATAAATGAAATACAAAGTGTAGGTAACCGTTGAATTGAGCGCGCACATTTCGCCGACCTTCATCTCAGCGACCTCAATTCGCCGCCGCGAAACACAGCGCCTACACAATTCGCCGCCATCAAACACAGCGACTACACAATTCGCCGCCATTCATTTCAGCGACTCTTATGATAACCTACAGGCCCGGCCCTAGGGCAAGGCGAACGAGGCAGCCGCCTTGGGCCCCGCGCTTTCAAGAGGCCCCGCGCTGCTGGCTATAATTTTTTTACTGTGATGAGATTGAACGCTTACGTCGCTTAGCAACAACACTGTCAGTCAATTTGCCTCGTTTCTCTTATATTCGCCAAGTGTTACTTCAATATTTTAAAAAAATTTCGTGGTTTGACCATTTGACGTGACCCGTGATCGGCCCTAAGTCTTTTTCTGGTAACTTGACTGAGGAGTTGCAATCATTGAGTTCTATGATTCCTGCAGCAACATACAACCATCCTGTTAAGATTTTGAAATTTCTTACAATAAACAGTCGATATTTATAAGCTTATAGTGACTTTCCTAAGACGCACTTATTGCACTTCGAATAAATTTGCTGGCTTTTCTTGTCACTATAGCTTTTCGAAGCTAAAACTTATCAAAACCTACATGCGATCAACGATGCTTCACGAAAGGCTAACTAACTTAGATACGCGTATTTTTTCAATTGAGAATGATGTTGCTAACGATCTGCAGGACTATAGTGCGGATTTTGCATCCATCAAAGCTCGCAAGATTAGCTTTTGAATAAAACCTTAAAAAGCATTTTAGAAGATTGAACCCAAGCAGGGCCACGCTTTTATCTAAAGTGATTAACGAACTTTCAATTAGAAGGATGCTAAAATATTTTAATTATTAAGATCCTTTTTCAGTTGTCAGATATTCAAATAGTTAAATAAACATAATTATTACTTCCATAGTAAAATGCTAGTAGACCTATCAAGAGCCTGATTTGCATTTTGTGTTCATTAACCTATTTAATTTCGATTTTGTATTATTTTAATACATAATACCGTATTGGCAGGAAATCAACTCCGCTATGTCATTTTTGCTTGAGGCCCCGCTCATCGCTTGCTGCCTTGGGCCCCGCACACCCTAGGGCCGGGCCTGATAACCTATATTTTATTTTCAAACACAGCGACTACATAATTATGATAACCTATATTTTATTTTAATGATGAAACTTTCAAACAGTTTAAATTTAAATTTAATGGGAAATAATTCAAATAGTTATCAAATAGTTAAAGCTTAAATCGTTTGTTCAGTTAATCAGTTACATGTTAAGTAGGCAATAGCTAAACCTGTTACATGTTAAGTAGGCAATAGCTAAACCTGGAGGTTCAAGTTGTGCGAGATGCCACGCAAAAAGTCCAGAAGCGGTCGATTGGCATAATCCAACACGATGTTTTTAATGCGTTCCGCTGTCTCTCTGTAGATACGACGACCGCCAGCAGGATTCCTACCGGCGATGTATACTGCTCAATTGCCATTTCATTCATACTCTGCTCTTTCTTCAAAGCAGATATGAATTTCCAAATTGAAGGGTGATTAGCTCCCAGAAGTTCGCTGAAGCCCCGGTGCCATCCCTCGACCGCGTTGTTGGTGTTCGGTAGGTCACCATATTTAGCGGTATTTAGCAACGCCCTTTTGAAGCAGCGCTGAAATGAATGGCGGCGAATTGTGTAGTCGCTGTGTTTGATGGCGGCGAATTGTGTAGGCGCTGTGTTTGATGGCGGCGAATTGTGTAGGCGCTGTGTTTCGCGGCGGCGAATTGAGGTCGCTGAGATGAAGGTCGGCGAAATGTGCGCGCTCAATTCAACGTAAACCCAAAGTGTATCGTAGAGAGCGTCGCATAGTTCAGGCCACGAAGAGACACGTAGATGTGGATTTGGAAAAGAGAGATTTATTAAGGGTGACACCGAGCAAATGCAGCCATATTGCTAGGCTGTGTTATTACGATGGGAAAGCCATAATCAGTTGTGATATCAGACCAAGTGCATAGGTTCTACTTCATTCCTTTATGTCATTCCATCGAATAAAAACACCGTCCATTATTATCTGTCTGTCTATCTGACTCAGGATCTCCTCCACACCCGACTCTTTCTCAATTTGCATCAACGATATTTTTTCATTTAAGTACTTAACTTTTTGGCCGCTGAAGCCATTCGAGTTTGAAACTAATGTTTCAACTACCATAGAAGGAACGGTCGTTTTGATTTTCTGCGTTAGGTCGATTCTTCATAATCCACATAAAGAGAGATTTATTATGGGTGACATCGAGCAATGTACAAAATGTACAAAACAATGACTCATGGTGCACCATCCAAATTAGTATGAGCACAATTGATAAAGGGCCTATTAAAAGTACCTCTCAAAATGCGCTGCACACCTGGCTGCCTAAATGATCTAAACAATGTGTCTTAAGGGTTAGGTTATTATATATACAGTTAGACTAATCAATTTGGACTTATCTAATGACTAGAGTAAACCAACCACAATGCATTAGGAGACCTGTCATGGGGACTTATAATAGTCGCACCAAGAAGAATCTAAACTAAGGAGGAAAAGGAAACTAACTCAAGAATGAATGAAGTGAACATGACAACCGAATTAATCATATATTATAAGCTGTTTAATGATATACTGTGACAATCAATATACGTTAATTCCATGGCAGAAAACTGAATGATAAACTTATACAGAACATAATGAACTCGTTACTTCACCAGTCACGACATGATCCAGAGGATTCACAGGGACGACTCTGAACTCTCTGAATGCTTGCGTACCCTCGCGGATTGTATTAAAAACCCTCTTGGAAGCCTAACCACGCTACACTTCCCCGTGGCAACTCGCGATTGGAGAGGACATTGACAGTCATCTGTCAGCTCTTAAAATTACCCAATGGAAAGGGAAACGCTTATCAATTGCATCATTGACTACGACAAATATTTCACAGACCATAAACTAACCCATATATGACTTAATATCCTCATCATAGACCTATTAAAACTGTGCCTGTTGCTGAATCATATTGTATTGGACTGCCCACCTGTAACACATAGGAATTATAGTGTGCACAAGTGGAAGTGACTTAATATTCTCATCATAGACCTATGAAAACTGTGCCTGTTGCTGAATCAACTAGATATTGATGCGTCGCAGTAGTCTTGCAGATTCTGCATCTGACACGTTGACAATGATGCAGTCAGATCGATATGTAAACATTGTTTACTTGGAAATGAGGCAGTGAACAATAAAATTGATTGATTGATTGATTACATATTAGGTTATATATCTGTATATTGTATGTTCATTTTGGATAAAATATTGTGATTTCCATGTGTATATTCACGTGTATATATATATCTGGTAATATTAGACAATTCATGTATGCCACTGTATTACGTATCGGGCTCGGATCATGTCTTTATGCTTTACCGTTTACACAAGCAATATTCATGCAGCATAGTCGCACTGTGCGCGAATGCAAAGAATAAAAAGGAGAAGAAGAAGAAGAGGAAACGAAGCCATCGGAGTAAGATGAATGCCATGCGAATGCAAACACTTGAAAAGCCTTCATTGCAGAGACGAACCGACGACCTCCTCATTGCGTCGGACAACAGTCCCAAAACACACGGCGCATCCAACGACATTTATGATTCTTAGCAACAGCAGCACCAGCAGCAGCAGCAGTCGATCGGATGCAGGCGAATTAATATCACCTAATATTGGCTTAATTAAAAAAACAACGCTCCGGCCGCTCTGGACAATGACACGGAGATTTGGCTACGGTTATTTATCCCCGCGGCGGCGCATCTCCAGGAAACGTCCGGAGGATGCTGATGCTATTGCAGGGGCGACCCGCATCTCGGCTGCTGAAGAGGCGTCTTTGCGTGGCGTTAAGTCGCCTGCTGGATATTTCCAGAAGGCGTTCGATTCAGTCGACGATGTCTGTGTGTCTGTCTGTGTGTCGGTATGTGTGTTTGTCGTTCTCTGTGTCTCTGTCCAGAGATGTCGCTGTCCATCGCGTTCTTTTCATGACAAGAGTTTTCGGACACATCATATTATCGTCAAATATAAAGTGATTTCGTAGAAATGGCGCAATATTTATTACTTTCTCCGAGTCTTCATTCGGAGAATTATTGTCGGCGTTGCTACAGACACACGAAACTCGCACTCTGAACTGACCTACATGTAGTTAGCCTTCAAGATGGCCACGGAATTTAGAGCGCTGTGTTTAGCAGCACTTAACAGAAAACCTCTCTCTTAGATTTAGCTACTCGTCGTATTTGTCAGAAATACGGATATCCTGTCGTATGCAAGTGATAGAATAAACTGCGTTTGAAATTTACGACCATCGATTGACAACATCAAACGTCGCTATAGAAGTCATGAAATTATATGGAATTGATAAGTCACCACGAATCATAACATATCGCAGAAAGCGACGAGCGTTGTTGAGAAACAGAGACAGACACACAGACACACATATAGACACGCATACAGACACACATACAGACACATAGAGGGACACACAGACAGACACAAAGACAGACAGACACACAGGCATACACACAGACAAACATGCAGACAAACA
>OY744606.1:36391905-36454885 GCA_963556255.1 Allolobophora icterica
GACAGGCACACAGACAGACACACAGACAGACACATAGAAACACGGCATAAGAATTTCGAATTGCGAGTGCAGATCAACTAGGCACGCAGACAATCTGCACATACGTAGGCGTGTGCAGACGATATACGCTGACAGAACAGTGATAGTGGATACGGGACAACAGGAGATGAACAATATATGTCATCTTAAATACTAGTTATAATATCAGTAGCCAATGCAGCTATATCAGTACATGACGAACACACAGTAAGAGTGACAGATGTCCAGAAAAAGCATCTGTCATCAGAAGCCTGCATACTCTACAGAGTCTGATGTTCCAGGATCACTAGAATAAGATGCAAACACAACCAACCATCGGGACACCATGTTTACCTCCAAACTAGCGCTAAGTAGCCTACTCATTAATCCAGCCAGAAAGGATGGAAGGACAAGTGGTAATGCCTTGCCTTAATTAGCTCAGCCAAGCACCGATGGCTTTAAGGGGCAGACTGACGTTCAAGCAAGTCTGTCGTCTGGAGTTTTTAACGGTGTCTGAAAGCCTTATGGACAACAAGAAGGAACGCGACTTGACCTTTCGGTGACCTTCCTCTGACATTAAGCGCACAATGGACTTGCAAGAGATGGCAAAAGGTAATGGACTGCTAAAAATCTAATTCAATTATTTGGGGGTTATCGCCCGTACATGTATGTATGTACTGCGCATTGCAATCCTCGACGGCCTTCATCAATCAGTGGCCGAAGCCAGCTAATCAAACGACCATAGACCGGAAACGGTAAGCGAATCCTGTCTGTCTCCTATTGACGCAGTCCATCCACAATGACACGCATGAGGAAATTTTAAAGATGGCGGCGTCGGACTCGCAAGACTATAATCTAAGAGACGACGAACCGTGATTCTCTTGGACGATCACCTTTATGTCGACCACACTTAAGGAAATGAGAACGTCTGGAAGAGACAGTCGCCCATTGTCACTCGCCTTTTATATAGCGCCGTTAAAACGAATTGGACGCTGGTGCGCGCCTACAACGGCGCAACACAATCTCGTTGAACTGTGGTCAATGTTTGTCGTTCAAATAGGACTTGTGGTCAGCTCGATAAATTGATCCGCTTGAAGTCTATCAGACTCGAACAAATCATGCCAGCATTTAGGCCTACTCAGCATGTATATTGAAGTAACGACGCCGTATGAGATGGCTAATAACTACTGTGACGCCATTTATCTCTCTCAAGTATACGATTATTAGATTATGGAAATGAATTACATTGATTTAATATTAGCTAATTTAATTGTTAATGTGATGTTACAGCACAGAAATAGTTGCTTGAATGTTACACTTTGTACATCGATCTGTCGATCGTTCAGTTGGAATAGTGGTATACTATAGTAATAGTAGTAGTAGTAGTAGTGGTAGTAATTGTAGTATTGGTAGTCAATCTTGCTGTCAAGACTTTTAACCTCAAGACTGAGACCGAGACAGAAAAAAATCACAATCATATCCAAACTTCTATTCCATACTCAAAAAAATTGTCAAGTAGGACTACACGCTATATTAATGAAAACATGAGTCTTTTATTTCATTCACCCAAAACGACTCTAAATGCAGAGACTCAGAGAATTCCGACGTCGTATTTACAAAATTTCTTCATGCGAAATGATATTCCAAATGTCTGTTGCTTTTTTTATAAAAACCAATTCACTCAGAATTTTCTGACCAAGACGTGACCTGTGGGCAGTCTTGTTGCCAAGACCTTAAACCTCAAGACCAAGACCAAGACCAAGACCTTGAACCTCAAGACCAAGACCAAGACCTTGAACCTCAAGACCAAGACCAAGACCAAGACCTTGAACCTCGAGACCAAGACCAAGACCAAGACCTTGAACCTCAAAACCAAGACCAAGACCAAGACCCAAAAAATCGAAATCAGGTCAAGACTTCTAAAATTGTCAAGTCGGAATATTCGCTATTTTAATGTAAACATGAGTCTTTTATTTTATTCAAGCAAATTAACTTTAAATGCAAACTGCAGAGAAATCCGAATTTGTATTCAAAAGTCCTTCATGCAAACTATTATTCCAAATGCCTGTTGTATATTATAAAAACCAATTCGCTCAGAATTTTCTGACCAAGACGTGCCTGGTGGGCATCATAAAAATTCCGCCATGTGAAAAAATAGGTTCTACAGGTGCTGAAGTCGCTGACACACACAGAAGCTTTTCAAGCACTGGCTGTAAATGTACAGATAGTGAACCCTGTTGAAGGTTTATCATACCGTCTGATACAGAATAACTGTTGCTGCTGCCAATTGGTTTTCCTGACCAACAAGACGTATCCATCCATAGATAGGCCTATTGGTCGTATGATGCAAGCAGGCTTGATACAGAATTGTTGAGTTCTGTTAAATAACTGTTCATATCAATTGACAGCCGGTCTTGGTCTTGGTCTTGCGAGACCAAGACCAAGACTTTGAACCTCAAGACCAAGACCAAGACCAAGACCTTGAACCTCAAGACCAAGACCAAGACCAAGACCTTGAACCTCAAGACCAAGACCAAGACCAAGACTTTTAAAAACGAACTCGAGTGCACTCGAGACCAAGACCTTGGTCTCGAGGACAACAAGACTGCCTGTGGGGCCTCATGAAAATTCTACCATGTGAAAAATTACGTTCTACAGGTGCCAGCAGCTTTTCAAGCACTGGATGTAAATGTACAAATTGTGTGTGTCAAAATAATTGTCCAAAACAACAGTCAAGCCTCCTTCACAGCGTGCAAATACTAAAGCAATAATTGTATTAGTAATTATTTGATACATTTTTAAAATTCTTGCATTTTGTTAAATGACTGTTCATATTGACAGTCGAGTATTGGTCTTGGTCTTGCAAGACTTTGAACCGCAAGACCAAGACCATTACTTTTTGGTCTCAAGACCAAGACCAAGACTTTTAAAAACGAACTCAAGTGCACTCGAGACCTAGACCTTGCAAGTCTCAAGGATAACAAGACTGGTGGTAGTAGTGGTGGTGGTGGTGGTAGTAGTAGTAGTAGTATAGTCACTTTATTGATCAACAAAGCTTATAAAAATTTAAATGCAGACAATCAAGTTCACATCAAAGGGTGTCAAAGAAAGAACTATGTGGGTCCCGCTATGCAGAATCGCCCAATTACAATGTAATGTTGTACAAATGGTAAATGGATACTTTTTAAAATTAAATACAAAGTAGATAGTTGACTAAGAGCACGTATTCTATAATTAACGAGTTGGCAAGATGCAATTATGCCCAACTCAATTCATCTGTGGTCTCTTATAAATTATGGCGTTTATCAATTTTATCTTCTCCACACCAACTCTATTGAGTTATTGTAACTTTTAACTTCTGTCTCTTACATATTTGATAGTTTTCTTTAAATCCGCTTTCAATATGCCTGCAAAACGTTAACATTTGCCTTTTTAAAATTCCAATTTCAGCTTCATGTACCAAGTGGAGCTTTAGAAGTTTGGAGCTTACGATTACGATTACGATTCACAGATTCTCGCACTTCGTTCTTTCTGTGTTTCTCTTTACTTCTCAAATAAATTTTCCTCGTGTTCAGGGTTACATTGGTAACCATAAATTCGAATTAGGTGCCGTTGTGGACTAATATTTCCTGCCTTATTTCTCCAATAGTTTAACGCTTTCATTTTCATCAACAATTATTATTAAAGATCAATATAAAAATCGAGAAACATCGAGGTGCATGCAGTCATATTCTGAGTTCATATTTAAGAATTTTCACGAGGTTCTTGAAACACGTTCAATTTGCCAACGACAGTTCTTTCTAGTTATCTGAATGAAAGCCACAAAGAAACAGCGTGCATTGATGCGGAAGCCAACGTATGACCACAAGCAAGCATTCTCACAGCTGTCTGTTGCGATGGTTTAATGGTTCAACCCAAGATGCACAGCGGCGTCGATTGCGAAGCATTTATGGGTGGATTGAAACGCCACAGATGGACGATAAGTCAGACAGACAACAAGGCAGACACCAAGACATCATCAAGGATCCTGTTAGACAGACACGGAGGGTTGCAGGAAACTTTTACGACGTCGGGGAGAACGAATTATACCGCGTGGAGATTAATGGCAGTCGAATCAGCGCTGCGATTTCACAGGAAGGAAAAGCTGGCATAAAATTGCTGAAGTACGAACGGAAATGCGCTATTAGAGGAGGCGAATAGTGGCGCGTGAATAAACCGCCCAGAAACAGCCCAATTATCCGGAGATAAAGCTGTCGTTGTTGTGCATCTCGAGCAGTCGACACTAAGGACGCAAGCATCAGATGGATCAGTCTGCGGCCGCCGCAATTGTTGCATTTGCCGAACGAAGCCATTCGTTGCTGTTGTTGGCGGAGGCCGTGAAATACTGGAGAGTTGAACAGGTTAAGCGGGTGTTCGAATGGCAACAGAGGACGTGATGGCAAATTGCAGGTTTCTGGGTCTGTGACGAGAGACTTACACCTGCTAATTCCAGTCAGGTCCACCACCTTGCAAGAAAAATGTTTAAATACTGTGTGTGAATGTAATATTATGCTGCAATAGGCGAGTTTAAGCGCGCGTTTATAAGCCTCCTAAAAAATTCAGTGACGCCGTTGGGTTGTTTACTTCTTTTTCAAACGTTGATCATGCGCCAACATTTACTAAGTGTGCCTAGCTGACACGAAGTGATCACATGGCCCGGCTTTGCTGGATGCCTGTAATGGCGCGCAATTTAAACGTGGGCGCTCGCCAGGAAAACCACAAGCCTATTTTCAGCGGTATTTTTAATCCATGGTTTTGCGTAATACAGGAAAATTTTCAAATATCGAAGCTTATGCAATAGTAATGAGTCATTGACCGGTATAAACGAGAATGAAATGGACAATTGTCTTGGGGAGAGGGTCCTATAAAAGCGATCGCAAATACCTCGTTAAAGTGCTAACAGATTTTGCTGATAATTAGGGGGCCTACAAATTACTTTGCGTGCAGAGAATCTTATGTCGATATTTAAAGAGCTGTTGTCATTAAACGGTTTGTTACTTAATTACACGCAAAAACATAAAGACTCTTATTATTTTGAGGTTAACTCTGAGTTACAAATCGTGCGATTGGACAGTTCAAACCTCGATCTACTGACACTTCGGATATCAGAAATTCTATCGTCTGTTAGCCTATTTGCTGTCTTCAGCCCCATTGTAATTCAGTGTTTTAATAATAATAATCTTAACATAAAATTGCTACTCTAAAGTTAACGAATTGTGACGAAGATAATAGATACATCAGTAATGTAAGCCCTATAAGAAAATTTTTACTAAAAAATAAGATGATGGATGCCACAACTTTAATGAGAAGGATATAAGAGCTACATACACTCTTCCGACTTATGTAACCGGAATCACCATTGTACAAGCGTATAGTTTTCTACATATCAAAGGGCCCTCTAGGCGCTTACAGACATCCCTGCTTCTCTGAAAAAAGTTGAATTCCTCCGCCAGACGATATATCGCAGGATGGATGGACGATGAATACTGACAGCTCTAACGTCATTAGCACATACCCGGGCAACATGCAGTTTGGGAAGAGCGGAAGGGGGGAGACATGCCTTCCATCTGCCGTCAGAAGGAGTCTGAATACTTGAATAAACAGGTTACAGACAGAACCAAACGGGGTAAAGAGCTACGGGAGACCTTCCAGTCGACCATCGCAATAAGCAGCTATATTCGCAGTGAGGATCGACTGTGATGACTGATGAATCACGGGAAGTTCTTTATCGAGAAGGTTAACGAAATATGGAAATCAACAGAAGGTGTACCAGTTCAGTCATATCTGCGATCGGCTACTGTCTTTTTTTCAAGAATTCCAACCATACTTACCCACCAATTTGCAGACTCACCAAGGTCATCAATAAATCGCCATCAAAATCCTGCAACCACACTTACTACCTACCACCATTATCAAGAAATTCCTCTATCGACATGTGCAATGCCGCCTTGCGCAATGAACTGTTACTTGAAAACCAGCAGCCAAGGCCAACGTCATACAGAGATTAAAGAGGACGAATGCAGACCCATCTGACACTGAAAGTTACCGGCCTATCTCGAATCTTATCTTCTTGTCCAAGCAGAGAATATTTTAAGAAATTCCACTGGTTGGGATATTTTTTGAAAAAGGACATTTATCGCGCCTATTTTAAGTAAAAAAGCACTGAATCAGAGAGACTTTGGAGACATGTATTTTACATATTTGAACTTCCAAGCAGTCAAGTTATCAAAATGAACTCATTGTTAGTGATGATTTCTAATTCAAGCCTCAAGGTCACAATAAAATCAAATCATTTAATCACTTCATCATTGGTGGCGACTGATGGGACTAAAAAGGGCAGAATTCACTGATGGAGAAAAGGGCAAGGACTGGTGGGGAATTTGACAGGGCTGGCGAGGATTTACCCACCAGTTGACATATTAAAACTGTCCTGTGTCCAAGATAGTTGAGAGGATTGTATGCGGGTGATTTATTGCATTTTAACAGGGACTTCTACCTATCCAGCCTCAGGAAAGGGCCATTCAACTGAACCGTCTGTGCATAAATTCGTATCGGACATTCCATTATCAGCTGATTTGGGTGAGGTCATATTGTTCAGCATCCTCGACCTCTCAGCATCATTCGATACTGTTGGTTATGACGTCTTACTCGTCGCCGCATCACAACTGAAAATATTACGGTCCCTTCTGAATGTCACTGGTCGCCTAGTCGCCCTTTAGCGGAAGTGTGACGACATCATAGAAACTATGCGTCATGAACTACACTAGGTTCCCATTAGCTACCGTGTAATGCACAAGCTGGTCTACTGATCTTAAACTGCATTCACCATTTGACCCCAGACTACCTGTTCAAATTATGCACGCGAATTTCTTTATTCCACAACCGGCGTTATTTGCGTTTGGCTACAGCAACGAGAACTAAACGATACGGCTTTTGAAAAAGGTTCGCTTTTGCTAAACCATTCAACCATTCGTCTGGAACAGCCCATCGCCTGGCATCCGCAACCAACAGCAGCCGATCGATCACAGGACTTAATACATGTGACTGAGCGAGAAAGCTGTGATAGCTTAATAGTCTTTATTTTAGATAGATAATTGATTTTGTTTTGCTGTCCTGTTAAACTCGTTTAAACCAACAGTTCGTAGAATATATATGCAAAGCAATCAGCCGAGGTGGTAGATTCAAACGAGCACGTAGTCAAGCATTAGACATTCGAAAATCTCTTCTAAGCGCACGACTTCGATTGGAAATTTATTTAGCAAAGTGAATGTCTTATCCGTGTGCGTTCTCGGATTTAATGGAAGCGCTCCAGGATGTAATCGATTACAAACTGTTTGAATTAGGTCTACTACTGTGCAGCGTGTATCACCGTTTGCTTGTGGTTTATAATTACCATTGTGTCTCTTTTTAGTAAAGCTGTGGGCATTTTAGTATTGCTTTGAAAAAATTCTTAATTGAGCCTCACTTGTTTTAGTAATGTTATTACATTTAATGTTTACAGTTAGACTAACAATTGGTATTTAATGTGTGTTCTAACTTTCTGATTTACTGCTGTTTTGTCAGCTTTAAAAATATAGACACAAGAATTTGTATTTGTTTTTTAACGGAGTAACATGTTTTTGATCTAGCACAAGAATATTTTGCTGAAACTCATCTAACTGTGATGTATTTAAACACACCGGCATAACAACAAAGTCATATTGCAGACATTTGGAATAGGTTACAAGCGGTTTGATATGTAGTGCATGTTGGTGTATGTATTTGTTATAAAATTTACTTGCAAATGCAAAGTAATTAATGGCAATATATGTTTTTTGGGATGTTTCGTGCATTCATCTCCAGAGTCAATGACGACGAAACTTTATTTACTGAAAATTTGTACAGTGAAATTTCGAATAGAAATGTACAGTTTGCCAGAAAATGTCTCAAATAACATGTCCAGTTTTAAATCCATACTCATCCAAATCGTCAGCATCCTTCTAAACAGTGCTTTTTTTCTAGAAAAAAAGGTTCCGGAACGGAACAAACAATAGGTTCCGGAACGCAACAATTATGGACGGACTAAAATCACGAGAAAAACGAGATTAGGGGTTGGGAGGGGTCTCAATAAACACTGAAAACAGTTCAAAAACACTTAAATTAAATTAAAATAACTAAATTATTGTTTTTATTATTAAAATAAATAAATTATTTTTTAGTAGCTGAAAAAGGTGCCGGAACGCCGTTCCGGCTCGTTCCGGCTGAAAAAAGCCCTGCTTCTAAATATTATGAAGTGTATCAAGCAGAGCAGCAGGCCCACTAGACCAATAATGCTGAACTTTATCAAGAGATTATCTTGTTACTCTGTTAACCAGGCAGGCGGACCTCAGCCGCATTAGACACAACCGTTCACTGTTTATTTATAAAACATGGCGTCGATTTATCTAACACGTGTGGAAATCAGTTCCCTGTAGTTATCGATTACGGAAAAATGTCCACTGCTTATTACCCTTCGAGATATTTATCGTTTCTCGTCAAATACGTCAGATGATGCTCGTATAAAATAAATTTGTCAGGATCAAGATGCAATGATAAATTAATTAACAAAGTTACATCGAATTGCACAAAGCAGCTGCACCATCGTGGCGATTCTGATGAGCCTATGACAGCAGATCATATCACGAGAATGGTAGAGTTTCTTTAAGACACTAGTAAACAATAAAACATCCGGAGAAAGAGGTTGTTGTATTAATCAGGCCCGAGTAAGCAAATGACAGTAGACAATGGTTTTCAGGATAAGAACACCCTTGTATATATATATGTCAAGGTCAAGGCTCGTCAAGGTAGGAGTAAGGTTAGCTCAGAATTGGAGTAGCATTCCGCCACCAAGAGAGAGGATATTTTCTCAAGACGACAGAACAATATTTTATGAATGGCCACTAACTACGGGACCTTACTCAAAGTTGCACTATATTCTGGATTTGAGAACTGATCGAAACTATACCAGTGCAACAGCAGGACTTCCTTCCTTAAAGGCCGTGTGGTTATGCAACGAATTGCATAATGATTTCGCACGAGACGGTGACATTCGAACGTCGGGAGCTATTTGCATGCAGCGAATAGCAATACAAAGGGCTTTTAATGTACCGGGATATGCTTTCCTAAAGGACAGTTGCAATTTTCTTCCTCCAAATCTATTACTTCTTTTACTTCGGCTGCTATTCACTACTGTGAGCATTTGCACTCATGGCTATTAACTGCGAAATTGGGTTTGGGTGATGGAAAGCCCCGCTCTCATAGATCACCAGGTAATGACTGTATTCGCTGGCCATGTGTATCAAAGCGGGACATTGATAATCACTTTCTGGGGCTAATGTCACACATCGGAATTCCACACAGAGAATGGTCTCCATAGAGTTGACTACATTCCGTTGACGTTGAGATAGAGAGAGTCTATTCAACTCACCCGGGATACACTAAATATGTCCTCTATAATTGTGACTCACAATCTATACCACAGAAAAGTACAGATACAGGCATACACGCACTATTCAGAGACCCGACCCACGCAATGTCCCTCCTTTTCCCACTAATCTTTTGCGGATTATGGATATATGTATGTATGATCGTCAAGATTAAAAACCGCAGATACGGATAGAAGAAAGGAGACAGAAAGAAAGAAACAGTGTGACAAAGCGAAAAAGAGGGAAAGAGAAAGAAATCAGGAAAATAGGAAAGAAAGATCAGAAGAGGGAAAGAAAGAAAGCACGAAAACGCTACGGCTCGAAAATACACAATATGAGACAAGCCGACGAGGAAAAAGAACATAAAAGAGACACACAAGAATACAAAATAAAAAGATGACACATAGAGACAAGCGACAAACCCAATAGGTTGAAGAAACAGACAAAGGAAAAAAGACGACAGAGAAAAAGGGACAAAGAGAGACCGACACGGTCCAACAACAGGAGGTAGGATGGCGTCTCCTCTGTTAACAACCCTGCTCTTGGTATGAGGCGGATGAGACGGATGCATAACATTCCGTCGTCGAATCGCATCCTACAAATGATGCTTTATGCTCGAATTTCTGGTCGAAGCGGTAAATGGGTTTCGCTCTCGTAATTCGTTTAATCTCTTGGATTAAGGCATAATGATGGGCGGTGTGCGTCCCCAGCAATAACGCCTACGCCAGAGGAAGAATTCAATATTACAATTCCAAACACATAACAAGCGGGCAGTCATATCTTGACTGTGCTGCTGCGTAGCTTTCCAGCGCAATAAACATAGGGGTCTTCGGGAAATCTCTCAAGCCATCTAGCGCTGAAATATGACTGTAATGATTGTTGAACAGTATTTAGATAATGGTTGGCTTGTATTTTATAGAAATAAAGTGGTAACGACTAGTTGCACTTTCGGGTCACACTTCGTGACTAACGGTTTACTCTCAATCGGTTCAATTTTAAGTCATCTTAGTGTAAGAAAATGAAGCCTCAATCTGTTCAATGGATTTCCTAATCTTCTGTCTTCCTACGGAATGTCTGAAAATGACTTTATCTATGTAGTAGCAGTCAGAAATTAGATTTACAAAACGAATTAACTTCAATATTACTAATCGAGTTACGCTGGCAGTGCCACTTCTTCTCTTCTTTTGGTGACGAATTCAGCTGAACATATCCAGAATGTTCTGTCCTTAGACTTTCTCTGTGCTGCCTAAAGGCCGAAATTTAGGGTGTCAGTTGCTTCTCCACTACTGCTCAAGGGGGTCCTGGGTGACCCGTTTTGTCTTCTCCAGTCCTTCAGGTGCTTCTGTATTGCGGTCCACAGTACTCTCCGGCGGTCTTCGTTTTCTGTGGGAGAGACTATACTGTTGCTGTTCTCCTTTTGATCGCATATTACTGACATAGTTTGTTTAAAGAATCCACAGGTTTATCTGGAAGCACCACATTTCGAAGCTATTAAGCCTCTTACTTTGTGACCTCTGTGATCGTTCAAGTCTCGAAAATGTATAGAGGATTACGGGCAACACGTAGGCAACTTATATAGAAAGCTGTAGTACTCTATTCAGCTCCATATTGGAGCGCCAAAATGCTACTATACAAGGTCTGTCGATAGCGATTCGGCGCTTGATCTCCAGTTCACTAGATCTGCATATGCATGCCCTGAATGAATGAATGAATGAATGAATGAACTCAGTAGGTCTACTGGTTGGCTACCTAAGTATGTGAATTTCCTAATCTTCTGTCTTCACTACCTTCATCATCTCACCTGCAGTCGTTGAAAGTAGGCCTACCTGGTCAGGTTGACGCCTCGTGTGTTAGATATCGCAGTCGACGTCTCACAACTTTTCTATTTGCCTTATCATATGACATATTTTGGCTGCTTTAGAGACCTTACAAATACTATGAAACCATAGTTTACAGATAGTCCTAGATTGGTTACTTCAGTGACGTTTTCGTTTTTCCGATTTACATCACATTTTAATATATAAATATAGCATACATGTATTGTATATTCATTAGGGGATCGACCTCAATTTTAAAATGTGCCAGCTACACTGCTACAGTATAGGCCCCTATGTAATTTCTTATCATTTCTTTTCTTTTCCCGCCAACCTGATGTTTACTGTAAAGGCCTATGTTAAAAATCTTACTTGTTTGGCAAATGTTACTTGCCTACTGATTTACTTACCTACTTGACCTAATACTTGCCTTACTCAGGCGACTGATACATGGTCAATTGACTTAAATAGAATTTGCGCAAATCTCTATAATATTATTACCTTTTATGGGGACCATACATTAAATAGGTCCTATTACATAAAAAAACTGGGGTTGAAGCTTACACCATTTCCGTACAGGTATTTTAATGTAAGCTTCGTAATCGTATCGTAATCGTAACATCGAGACTTCTACAGCGCCCAAAAAAGCTACGTCGCGGGAACCAGCTTATTCACAGGCGCGTAGTCAAATCAAAATCGATAGGCAGGGGGTGTCGAATCGGTTCCAGGTCAAGATCCAAAGGAGTCAGTCAGGTAGGCAGTAAGACGGCTATGGTGGGTGGTGTTTAGGGTTTACACGGCGAGGGAGGTAGGGAGAGGAGGAATCGGGATAGGATTTGTGAAAGAGCAGTGTTTTCAGTTTTGAGTGAAAGACCTGTGGAGATATAGCAAGTGGTGTGGTCTATACCTACAGTTTTATAGATTACTGAATGATTCAGGGTGGCGAAATATAGATGCCGTTGATGCCTGAAAATATGTATTAAATTATAAAGTTTCGTTTCGCAATTCAATATTATTCAGGCATGTTGATCAGGATCAGATATATTTCTAGGTGTTATTATCCATGGATTTCATGTCATTTGATATTCTAATTTGACATCCGGTATTAAAATACTGGTAACGTAACTGATCAAAGATCGTCGTGTTTCCGATGTTCCATATTCAAAAGACGATGAAAGCGAATCTGAAAAGTCTACCTGCAAATGGCTGTTTCCGCAGCGAGATTGAGACCAGCCGTCATCAGACGAATCATAACACTATCCTCCATAAATTCCATCATTTCGTGACCACCGAGATCAGCAGTGGAATATCCTCCTCTTCACCAGCATCCACTCGAACGATTCAGCGTCAGAGACTCTCATTCAGACGCATTCGTCAACCGATGCTAACACTGTCTCCTCTCGTTTGTCGTCGTGACCCATTGACTGTGATTACGAAGCACCAGCAGCAGCAACGGCGGTCTGATGGAACTTTGGAAGAAGAACGCCGCCGAATCGAAGGTACTAGAAAACAAGGATCGGATGGAATGCTGATGCTGACGACGATACAGCGGATGTTTCTGTGAGAACCTCGATCGTCTCTGTTAATGGCATCGTCTAGCGATGGGTGGCCCGTTAACCGCGGTCTCCAGCCTCGTCCTCCTCCGCCTCCTCTCTTAACCTTCCCGTCGGCCGCGGACGGCCAGCCACGGATACTAGCTGTGTATCGCCGTCGCCGACGCTGGTGCTGTTCGCGCAGCCGTTGTCCCAGTATAATTGCCCGCAATGCGACCTCCAATATGTCAACATTAGTGCAACGACCAGCATCGACGAACACGATTTGTTAGCGGGGTGGGGTCGCCTCCTCATCGCACCTCTGCTGCGATGCCAAGACAAACAGAAGAAGAACAACGACTAAGATGCAGAGTCAGAGAAGCAGAGACAGACGGACAGAGAGACAGACACAGAGAGACACAGCGATGGGGACAGAATGTGGTACTCAAATCTATCACGGCGAAGGTAATTCCTGGTCTTCTCATCTGATCCAAGAGGGATTTCGGTTGTCCTCTGAAACCAATGCCGTTCAACCACCTGTTGGATTATAGACGATGCCAGGAAATGAGAATCTCGACACTCGACGGCTCATGAGTGTCGCCGCCTTCGCAGTTCTTTCAACCTGCATATATCCATCGTATATCCTGACTTCTCGCTTCTCTGATTTATCGGATTTCGTCCTGGCTTTTTCAATGGATTACGATTTTGATTGAGACTTCACTGGAAGCGAACATCGACTGATTATAACGGCGCTATAGAAGTCAGTTGATTAACTCGTCTGAATTCGGAGACCCAGATGACCAATCAGAGCTTCCTATGGTTTCAGATGTTAAGCTCTCAAGCTAAGCGGTTGATTCAACTATCTGTCTTGTCACTATAGAATTCATGCTGTATCTAATCAAAGCAACACTTTGTCACTGGTATTCAGTGCACACTGTGTCATTCTCCCTCTGCATCTCATCAATTTGCATGCTTTTTCTTTTGTCCCGGTCTGCACGTATTTGGTTAATGATAGGAATTATCTAACCAAGGCACAGTGCATTTGTTAAGGGCCCCATTTTCATTAATGCTTTGTAAGTTGTAAGCAAGTAGCTGCCATACCTTAAACTCGAGTATGGCGGAAACCGGTCAAGCAAAGTACAGAGAGTTAAATTCACCACAGCTGAACTTCGTTCTTTTCACTTGAAAGAATCGATTTGGAACTCCATATAAAGAATGTCAAGACAAAAGGCTATTCCACCTTGTTGGTTTCGTTATTCCCTGCAGTTTCGTTTCAGCACTCTCTTTTTTCGGTCAGCGTTTAGAGTAAAGTAAACTATTAAATGTAAATAGCGACCGTATGACATCCACCCTGCTCATTTTTCAATGAGTTGATTGGGTATGATTCTTTACAACTACGTTGTCTTTTGCACACGTGTTGTCGTTGTTCAGCGCTCATTGCCAGTTTCTAGAGCTACAAAACTGCCATGGTCATAGCTTCGGCTCCAAGCTGAAGAATTGCCTGTTTCTCGCTCAACCAAATGACTCATACGTTGTCATTTGAATAGCGCCTCTCTTTGCGGAGTCGTTATCACAGTTCATCGGCATTGTGTTATCTTGCATTCTGTCGTGGTTCTCTGCTTTGCTTGCTTTACATTGTATTGTATTAAAGCATAATTTGGAGCTTTAGAACTGCTTGCTGTATCAGAAGGTAGCTGGAGAATTAGAAAATGTAACAATCTGTACGCTTTATTCATGGATGCTGTGGATTTTCGACAAGTACCGTATTTCAGAAACTTATCTGTACAATTGAAGTCAAGAGTTAAGACGTATTGTCTCAATTATCAGAAACTTTTTGAGTGGGTGGACCTTTTCAAAGACTTTGATACGCCTCTAGTGCACAGTGAATTGTGGCCTTACGCAAACTGTTTACGAAAAGGGACTGAAAATTAATATGTCCTGTTCGAACGAGTAGGTTCTAAGGCCAACTGGAGCCTCTTAGTGAGACAGAGTTGATATAAGCTCACTTGATTATTGTTGGTGGTTTCTCTCTGAACGTTGTGGCATCACTGCACACTAGTGTCCATGCTTTTTTCGAAGAAATTGAGCCAAGTAGGCAACTCTACAGATATTTAGGACTACGTGTTCGAGTTTCTCGTACAATAGCGAGGACTAAGACCTCATGCTTCATTCAAACTGCGAATAAAACTATGAAATATTTTTAGTTACAGAATAACATATGTAAAACAAATCGAAAAGGTTTGTGTCTCGTTTGAAATTGGTCTACATTAGATCAATGCTTGTTCAAGAGGCTTATGAATCGACTGCAGAGTCGGTGATCAACGGGAGAAGCGGTGAAAAGAATCGACAGAGTCGTAGTGAAGACGAGCCTGGTGTTCAGCTTGTACATCAAAGGCGAAGTCTGTTTGAAGTCGACTCTCAAGCTCTATCGCTTGATAACTGGTCGACTGGTCGATTCTTATCTTCGAAGGACGAATGCTTGGGGCCAGTCATCCATGTAACGTCGAATAGTCCGTATAAGAAATCCACAAGCCCTATCCTACATATCATCTTGGGGATGTAGATAAGATCAGATAATAGCAATAAACAATTAAATACGATAATGGCTTAGGTAGAATTTTAGTGAATGTTGGACTGATTGGACCTAGTCTTTATATAAATATCTTGTTCACTGTTTTAGGTTGAATGCAGCTATTATACAACTTAGAAGAGCTCATGGTTCACAAGCGGATTGCTTAAAACCATCTGTGTCTATCTATACGTAGGAATTTAAAGTGTACGGACAACCTGGCACAGTTCTTACGAATGTGAGCAGGCAGTGTAATTTATTGTTTGTGCTTTCCTTTTCCGCTGATTCAATACACGGTATAATCTTTCCTCAGCTAATAGACTGCATATTATTGTCATCATCTCTCACTATATATTCATGTACCTTATATATATATACGTATTTCTGTGACACTGTAATGCGGCAAATGCAAGTTCAAGTCTCTTCTGAAGTGATTAATATAAAGAGACCTTCAGCAAGTCTTTCACGCACAAGTGATTCATACCTTGTCATTATAGAATGATAGTCGCACGGATAGTGAAGCTTAATAGATACAGAGATAATATGAAAAGTAATTATTATATAATATCAATATGTAGTGTACATGTAACATTCGCCCATATGTTAAGCTTGCTGATTTGAACAACATGTATTGTATCTTGAACATTTTGTTGTAACTTGAATCTTGTCTCGCTGGCGTTACAGAAATTGTGCATCGTGATATGTTGGGTGATCGTCTGAATGTTTATTAGATCGGTTTCTTCAATTTTTTTGCCAATTCAAGCGAAAACTTTGCGCCTAAGATTTCTGTTCTTGCTTGAATGCCTCTGTGTTGATATGAAGCTGCTGCAGCAAATGGAACTTAGAGCAGCAATAATAACTCAACTGATTGTACTTAAGAATTGTTCAACATAAAGGTGACATACCAGTCACATAATGGTATGACATGACAAGAAACAGTAAACACCATTACCACTGTATATAGGTCTCTGTATGCATGCTTCTATTAGTAAGAAGTCTGTAATTGGTTAACTTATCAATGTCGCTGAGTGTATATCAAAGGACCGTATATATGTTTTTTGCCTGCAAATGACATACAGATGCAAACTGCATCGCATCCTCCTCTTTCACTATTGGTCGCGCAGTTTGACCTAAACAGAATCAAGGTCAGACTTCGGTGGTCGCATTGGTCAATCACTCTATGCACTAGCTGACCTGATACAGTCGAATTGACCGGTTTCATATGATATCAACAACTTTCTAATTACGTTATATTGAGATGACAGCTCTCAAGACTGAGGGACCACTTCTGATCGGTAGTGGATGGGTAGAAGCTGCCACTATAGCAGAGATTGGCTATATGCGGACATTTCATAAAAACAATATGTGGTTTTGCAGCATATTGGCTGTGCTTTGAATCAGGCTGGGTTTATTTGGAGTTGGTAGATACGTCTGGAGTCCGGCTTCACCCATACAGCCAGTGCAAATGCAACCGATTGCTGACGACTGGAGGCGGTTGTTAGCTGAAAGTGTTTTGCAGCCATTATGGATGACACTATGAGATGCTGCTAAGTGCTGTCCATAAATGAAAAAGTGTTATTGTGAAGCAGGCTGCTGTGTTCCAGTACATGCTTCAGGTGATGCTGCAAGCAAAACACATTAAGCTGCGCGCGCTGCACATTGCATGCACAAAATGCATACAATGCTCAGTGCAGAAAATGGAACATCATATCATAGTTAGATTTTACATGGCTATTTGTATTGGTATGATATGATCATAATTTTGATATGATCATAATTTTGATAGAATCGTAATTTTGATATGATCATAATTTTTATATGATCATAATTTTGATATGATCATAATTTTTATATGATCATAATTTTTATATGATCATAATTTTTGTATGGTCATAATTGGCATTATATACAAGTGAGATCGTTGTTTGCTGATAGTTTCTATTTCGTCATAGCCTACGTCTTTCTAGCACGTGTTAGATTTCGCCTGAGCTACATCGACATCTATAGATTCCTCAACCATTCATCATAATATAACAGCATGAGAGCCTCTGATAAGTCCCTCTTGAAGAGGCGCTATATAAACCTGTGATTACAGTTACAGTTATTACAGTTATGTAACTGTAACTACAATTGTAACTGTAATAACTGTCACAGTTGTATTAAAAGATTGGAACATAATGGTGTAAAAGTAATCACCGATTACTTTTACACCATTTGATTTTCTTTAGAATAGAGTACACCATGTCTGCTTTAAGGGACATTTGACGCTTATCTACCTCATTACATAGGCCATACATATATTCTGCATGTGCCATAGCGATGTATAGTGGCAGGAGTGGCAAAGCACGAACGCTTGGACCATCCTGTTCCGCAGCAGCTTCACGTATAAGCCAAATAATGTTCATATGCGAATTTGAGAAGAAGGCAAGGGCCCCATATGAGTTTGCACTCATGTAGCCAATGTGTGCTATGTTGTATCCATCTGTATGTCTATGTTGCATTGGCGCTCGTTTGTATACGTGTGTGCGTTTAGGCGTGTGTGTGCCTGAGTATTTGTTTATAACCGGGCGATCGTTATGCGTGGATTGTGTCTGTGTGGGTAAAGCCATCGACATAAGCACTTCGTTCAAAGGCTGCGTCGAAGACTAAGGACACTCGCATTTATAATCTGGTTGCCCGTTGGCCCAAGTGGGTGTCAACACAACTGTCTTGCGTCTTAGCAGAACTATAGGCGGCTTCGTTTTTACAGAGAAGCCTGTGGAATCCAGAATAGTATAATTGTGATCGCGTTGTTTTTTTTCTGACGAAGAAATGAGATTAGGATTATGGATAGATGTATGTTGCGTGTGGCCGGTGCAATGGATTTATGTCACTCGCTGGAGAAAACAAACATCGGTGTAGCTTACATAGGCCCTACAACCAACGAGCAAGTTTACTCAGAAGCTACTCAGCCGTCGACTGTAAATGTTAAAAACACGGTAATTGAAAGGGCAAATGAAATTATATAACTGAAATGTGAATGCTATGGGATGCTAGATTAAGGTCTGTAAAGTATTAGTCGAGATTCAATTCTAGCTAAGCGATAATTTCTTTTATTTGAATTCCTAAATTTTAAAATGAATTCATTAAAATGCACAAGACAATTTCTTTCAAATTTTGTATGATAGGGTTCTCAAAGTGTGGTACGCGAATCACCTGTGGTACTCGAGCGTGAGCCAAGAGTCCGCGGCGGCAAAGAAACGGTGCCCAATTTCCCCGCAACATATCCATTCTGTATGACCTATAGCATAAAAACTGTGTTGTCACAATTCGGTAAGTAGCATTCTAGACTTTTTCTCTTGCTATAATATCTTTTATGGTTTCAGTGACATCGCTAATAAGAACACTATTTATGTCGTCGAGAAGCATTTTTGCCTGCACGGTCAAAATTGCGTCAGAAAAATCTTCGGGCCGTAAAACGCAGGTGACGTTCCGTAAGTTTAGCTCATGTAAAGTTGTCATTGGGGCGAAAAACTTTGAGAACTCTTCAACTCCTGAAATCTAGAACTCACGTAGGCTAAATAAGCAAGCAAACATATCTGTTTATGAAGGCTATACGCGTGTAGGAGACGACGTGTAAGCCCTATACATCTCAGCCAGCTGAAGAACCGTACAGACTGCATTCAACTGCATGTAGTCTGAAGTGTAAGAACATTGTCCCTGACAGCCTTTGAATACAGTTAGTGCCTTTCTTCGCTGCTTCATTTTCTTTAAATCCCGTGTACGTATTTTTGCTATGTTCGCTAGACGGCGTTAGGCCTATGTGAAACTATAGTCACGGGATGATCGATTTCTGTTGACGCGTTACTGAAACTGCGGACTGTGGATTGCCCACGAGTGACTGCAGGGGCGCCGGCAGCGTGACGCACTGGACGCACGTGAGTCCACCCACCAAATCAAATCCACACAAGGATTAGGCATCGCTTCGATATTTTTGACAATTTCACTTTACCATACAGTATGAATAAATAACATCATATGATATCACGTGCATGTGTTATACTGCACTGTTATTAGTCACTCTGAGTCATTTTCAGCGCATGACTACGAGTGGCAGACAGTGGACGGGTGTGGATGGGTGGAGACGGAAGGAGTGTGCGTCCAAATTTTTTAAGCCTAGCGGCGCCTCTGAGTGACTGTGTCTGGCAGGGTAAGTTTGGGTGTCACTTTTAGATTCTGACCAAACAGTAGTTGTATTTTTTAACCAAGCACCATCGTCTTCGTCGACGTATTACGGTGTTTCTGAGCTTTCATAGCAATGCCTTTTGACTGTCAATTGTCGTATGTCTGCAGGTCTTTGCCTCATTATATTCGCATTACGACTGTAGTTATGAAATGTTTTGACCACACAGGTGAAACTGGTGAGGCAGATAGATGTGTAAGATGTAAAATAATTCATTAGCCAGTCATGCAGCCGTTATAAAACTGGACTGCAGCCCGCAGCTGTCCTCAACTGATCTCTTAAAACCCAGCATGACCAAATCGATCAGAATAATTGTAGCAACTTTGCTGTCTCACGTTATTAACTCCTCCTTTCACTCTGGTCTTATTCCATAAGACATTATAATGGTAAAGTTATTCCCATTTATAAAACTAATGGTTAAACAAATTAATTATTACTGACCCATTTCGTTTCTTCCACATTTCTCGAAATGTTTAAATAGCTAATAAGTGGGATATATATATACAAGAATGAACCTGTCACCTACTAAATATGGATTTCATAGGGACCATTCCACTTCAGTAGATTTACTCGATATGCAATGCAATATTTCTGTAGACTTGAATCTTATAAGAACAAATCGGGAATTAGTAGTTATTTCCTTGTGGCTCAAAGTTTTAAAAACTCACACTCAATCTGGACAAAACATTTCATACTGTTTTACTCACACCGGAAAGTTTCTTCTACACATGACACAAAGGTTGCCGTTTTGGGTACGATGATTAGGACCTATACTCAACTTACATCGTGTAAGTTTTTGTGCATATATAATTATATATGCAGATCAACATCTTAAATGAAAGGACCAGTTGCTCACATTACAGGCGAATTTCCGAAAACATTATCGCATTAGACATTGCTTACCTAAACACGCCCTGTTAAATCTACATACACCTTAAGATTAGGCCTATCTTACATGTCCCACTGTAACATTGCTCTGAAAACTGGCCTATAATTGTAATCTGATTAGGCCAAGTGCAAGTCCAACAAGTTTAACGCCTATTTCCATTAAACTTAGCTGAATCTGCCACTGGCATTGAAGTAGACTGTGAAAAAGTCTCCTTTGCAAACACAACAATGCCTTCAAGACTTTTAATTCATTTTGCGCAATTCGTAGGCCCTACTAATTGATAGCTGTTTATTATGAGTGGATTGTATTTTATTCAATTTACATTTAAATGTCCTAAGATGCAGTTCACGTAAAAATGATCAAGAAATAAATTTAAGTAAAGTTTGTGAATGGAAACGTCGTTTATAACTTCTGATCCTTGGTGTGACCTGATGTCAGAGAAAAAGATTTCAATGTTATTCTGTCGCATGTCACCTTAGCTTAGCCGCGAATGGACAGCTTCCCTTAAATAGAGTGTGAACAGATTCTCAGCCACACAGTTGAATCTCAGACCCACTGACATAATATTTATTATATATATATATGCAGGGCTGTAGTGGTAAAATTAGAGGTGAGTACACTCTAGCGATTAGTTTTCCGAAACAAATTAGAGGTGAGCATGCGCTACAGTATTTTGTGAGTATTCACTACAGTATTTTGTGAGTATACGCTACAGTATTTTAATATAAATAAATATAAATATTTTGTGAGGTGAGCATACGGTCTCTAGAGGTAAGTACACGCTGTATACACCCGCGTATACCTCGACTACAGCCCTGTGTATATATATACACACACACACACACACACACACACACACACACACACACACACACACACACACACACACACACACACACACACACACACACATATATATATTAATATATATATATTAATATATATACGCCGTCTGTAACCATGGAAACCTAAGACTGGGTGAAGAAAGGATGACGAAAGTCTTCGAAGTGGCATCGACCGTCAACCACGGGGTAGCTCTACTCCATTTGCCCGGCTGGCGGCGAACTCCGGCTCTGCACAAACCCAGTAGCTCTAGAATTTATTAGGACGCTCCATCTTCTATTGCTCTATTCGAGAAACTTCTGGACGGTGAGGCCTATGTGGTGCCACGAACTTTATCGGTTGTCGTCTCGCCTCATTCTCAACGCAACGAGGTTCAGGGCTAAGAATAGGTATCAGGGACTCTGAACATCATGCTGGTAAATTATCTGGATCGGAATCACTTGGTTTGGCTCTGCGAATACATTGGAATTCTCCAGCAAAGTCTGCAATTGATGAATTCGTCGGTTGAAATAATTCGAAACGAAATAAAATGACCATCTCTGTTGTTGAAGATGTGCATCTTATCTGTGTTTAGACAAGCCATCTGATACGACGACACGCTCGTGAATAAGATGGTGCTCTACAGTCTACACTAAGCTTGCAGGTAGCGTTTTAGATATTTTGACTTCACAATAACAATAAATTTAAGCTTAAAGCTTAAATTTATTGTTATTGTGATTTTAGATATTTTGACTTCACAATAACAATAAATTTAAGCTTAAAGCTTAAATTTATTGTTATTGTGAAGTCAAAATATCTAAAACGCTACCTAGAGCTACTGGGTTTGTTTCGTAGCGCTCCTGATTGAGCTGGTGCCCTAAGCTTAGCTTCTGGGTAGCGCTTTAGACATTTGGAGTTTACGGTTACGACTACGAGTGAAACAGGCCCGATGTTGCACTAGATATGGACACAGAGCTCTATGTCTATATCTATATTCTAGAACCATCAAAAGTAAGTAAGCCAACCTAAATGCCTAACTCATCATTGTCAAGAAAGTGCTTTTCAATAAGAGCATAATTGTATTCTACAGTTTTAGCGGTAGGTTTCATCTTCATTATTTGCTTCATTATTATCAGTCCTACATGAAGGTTTAGCATTAGTTCTATCTAATAGCACTGTGTCCATATCTAGTAGTGCAACATCGGGCCTGTTTCACTCGTAGTCGTAACCGACTTTTAGTTTTCATTTCGTTTTCGTTTTTGCTTGAGAGTTTGTTATAGCTATCGTTAACGGAAACTTAAAGCTTTCCCTACCGACTGTTAACGTAATGGTTAACGGAAACCCTAAAAGCAAACCAAGCAACAGAAAACCAGAAACTATATAACAGTCTCTTTCACTGGTTATGTGGCCAGAAAACAATCTATGTATCTGAAGGTAATTCAAATTCATTCGTGGAGAGAATAGAGGCAAAAACTCTAAGAGGTTAGGGCAGTGGTTCTTAAAGTGGTGGTCCGCGGACCAGCGCCGGTCCGCGGAGCTCTGGTCACCGGTCCGTGAAACAGTCCTTAAAAATTCATAATTTTTCAACTTTTGGATAAAACATCAATGACATATGAAAAATACTTCAGAAATAATGTGAAACTGTGAATCACATCATGATAATGTACATTGTAAAAATCGATTTAGTTTGGTTTAGCAACTTTAGCAGCAAAACCCTTGACTCCCCCATATTTTGTGTGCATATCCTCAGGTTCAGATCCCGCGCTTGCCATTAGTGGTCCGCGCAAAGCAGCAAACACGTGGTGCCGGTCCCTAGCTTGACAAAGTTTAAGAACCACTGGGTTAGGGGACTCTGGGTAGGTTCCAAGGCGCACTGTTGCATTTTATTTGGTCGTGGCATGTATTATTGGCGTTTTTGTGCGCGGATTCTCAAATTTAGATAGCTTCACAGGATCACAATTATAGGAAATGCACGTGGAAAGACGTAACAAGGGTAATATGCTGGAATTTAACTAGGTCCACAGGCATTGAAATTGTATAGCAAACAAACATTGCAAGAATGTAGACTTTACCTTGTGATGGCTTTAGCTATTCCATTATTTTCATCCTTTTACTTCTTAAAGAGTTAAGTTTTGATATACTGAACTGCGGGAGTTCATTGAAGCGAATTATTTATCTATGTAGAGAATTGTGTTGTTGAGCAGTCTACATGTTCTCAATAACTGAGACAAGTTGCACCAATGGGTTCAGGAATGTGAGAAAGGGATTATATTCATTTAAGCTGGTGGCGATATAATTGTAAGCTCATGAGGAGATGAGGAGTAGCTTAGCCTAAGATATTTGCCTTCTTGATTTCCTATATTTGGAAATGATCATTTTTAATGAAAGTGCACACCGTATACGCATTTTCGCTACAGAAAGCTGATAAAGTTCTTATCGATCTTCTATAGTGATCATCTAATTATGCTGATTAACATCTAATCTAACATCTAATTCTACTGTGACTTCTAAGGCGCCTTAAAACAGAAGCAACGGCAATCTTCATCGTCTTGTAGTAGGGCTACATCATGGACTCAAGAGTCGTGGCACTTTTAAGCTGGCTATCAGAATTGCGTGTCACTCGAAGGACCGTCGCCTCGGTTGACAACAAGGTAGGGCAGCTTCATCTCCTCTTTCGACTTCGTTTCTTTGGTCCTTCTCGATACGTGCAGCTCCTGAAACGACAATGTTCAGATAAGTACCCCTGGGTAAAACGCTTCGGTTGGTCAATATGACACGTAATACTCTCACAGTGTATGGATACAATGCAATGCAAACACAATGCTGTACAACTTAAATTTGAACATTCCCCACATACATTGAGGTAAAAGTAGCAGAATCAGCACAAAGTGATGTGAATTTCAATCATAATGTTCAGCTTGCTCGTATAGTTGAGTAAGGTTAGAAGAGCAAAAGGCCTTAATTCCCAGACGCTCGCAGACACGTAGCACCAATCAAAGAAACAAATCTGTCACATGCATGGGCCCAGTGGCGTCACTAGGGCTGGTGTTACCCGGTGCGGTAAGTCATGGTGTCACCCTCATCAAACTCTCCAAAAAAAGATGTTTTTTTTTGTGAATTCGTCTCCCCAAAAAATTTTTTAAGGATTTCATCTCCCAAATAAGTTGATGACTTTTTTTTAGTCATCCGCCTGTTTTTTACTTGTTACAACCTTCTTTTTCCGGTCTCCGACCATAATGCCATCATTACCTCTTTACCTTTGACAGGAATTCGTCTCCCAAAAAAAGTGATGATTCATCTTAAAAAATGTTCATTTTCTCATCTTGGGTGTCACCCCCCTCTGAGGGTGTCACCCGGTGCGGTCCGCACCCCCCGCACCCCCCTCGTGACGCCACTGCATGGGCCTAGGCCTAATCTTTTGCAATTTGTGTGCATAGTGATGCGTTTGTTTGATACCTAGGTTGATCAACTTCTCACTTGAAGAGGCTCACACCATCCATGCTCGGCTGACGTTCTTAAGAGCTCCGATAATCGCCATAACTTCGAAGATGAAGAATTGTGACAAGTCCATGAAATAATTTGCTTCAACATGGTGATAGTAACATGGCTGAAGAGCAGCGTGCCGCATTCAAAAGTGCTCTTGTTCATAATCGCTTTCACAGCCCCACACTTAGACCTAGTGTCGCCATTTACAGTCGCAAAAACCAAGTAGACTAACTCCAGGATTGGATTTGTCCGTGTAAATATATAGAGAAACTGGCGACGCCCATAGAAACCTTAGATCTCCATTGTATGTTAGTCAGACAAAAATGAAGGCCTAAACGTCGCGTGGTTAGCGAGGGGCAAAAAGACCTGTTGCTTGTCTTGTAGACTTAGTCCAGGCAATCTAGCTCCAATATATCTTCAACCTGGGCAAAATTGCTTCAGAAGATTGCTAATTTTGCTAAGGTCTAACTGTAAATTGCCTGGACTAATCAGTCTTGTTGTCCTCGAGACCAAGATCTTGGTCTCGCGTGCATTCGAGTTCGTTTTTTAAAGTCTCGGTCTTGGTTTTGGTCTTGAGGTTCAAAGTCTTGGTTTTGGTCTTGAGGTTCAAAGTCTTGGCCTTGGTCTTGAGGTTCAAAGTCTTGGTCTTGGCCTTGCAAGACCAAGACTTTTGACAATATTAACAGTCATGTAACAAAACGCAAGAATTTTAAAAATTTATCCAATGATTACTAATACAATTGTTAGGTGTTTACACGGTGTGAATGAGGCTTAATGTTGTTTTGGACAATTATTTTAACATCCGGTTATTTACCATGAAATGATTTCAAAACAGACTCACGATTTGTACATTTACATCCGGGGCTTGAAAAGCTGCTGTGTGTGCCAGCGATTTCAACACCTGTAGGACGTATTTTTTTCACAGTGCAGAATTTTCATGAGGCCCCACAGGTCACGTCTTGGTCAGAAAATTCTGAGCGAATTGATTTTTATAAAATATAATAGACATTTGGAATAACATTTGGCATTAAGACTTTTATAAATACGAATTCGGAATTCTCTGCAGTCTGCATTTAGAGTTGTTTTGCTTGAATAAAATAAAAGACTCGTGTTTTTAATGAAAAAACATGAGTTTGTGAAGTCGAATTGTGAAGTCGGACTAGCGAGTAGTCCGACTTCACAATTTTTTTAGTATGCAATAGAAGTCTGGAAATGATTGTGATTATTTGGGTCTTGGTCTCGGTCTTGGTCTTGAGTATCAAAGTCTTGTTCTTGTTCTAGGTCTTGAGGTTCAAAGTCTTGGTCTTGGTCTTGGTCTTGAGGTTCAAAGTATTGGTCTAGGTCTTGAGGTTCAAAGTCTTGGTCTTGGTCTTGGTCTTGAGGTTCAAAGTCTTGGTCTTGGTCTTGGTCTTGGTTTTAAGGTTTAAGGTCTTGACAAGAAAACTGGGACTACATATAGACAACACAAACATGTGTGACCAGAGGCCACGGATGTTTGCTGTTATGATGTAACGTGAGTGGCAGAAAGACCTTTGGCATGGTCTGATTCGGTCTATGATACAAGTACACAATTATGCAAAAAATACGTCTGCATGTATGTATGTATGCATATATGTACATGTATATGTATGTATGTATATATGTGCGCCTTCATATGTATGTATGCATGGATGTAAAAGTCTCTGTGTATGTGCGTATTTATCTGTGTGTGTTATATATATGTGTTGCATGTAAGTATGTATCTACGTATGTAAAATTATGCATATATACGTACAAGCATGCATATAAACAAATGTATGTATGAATATACAATTTTATACATACATGCTTGCATACATGCATATTTTGTATAAATGTGTGCATGAGTGCATGTATGAATGTGTGTATGTGTGCATATATGACTGCATGCTTGTATGTATGCATGCATGTATGTATGCATGTTTGTTACTTTATTTGTATGTACATGTATATGCATGTTAGCCCATGTATTTATGTGCACTATATTCTACCAAAGACGATGCTTATAATCGACCATGCCACTGAGCAGCATAACTTACCATCAGAACGCCTACAAAGCAGCCTAGTATGGCTCCAGCCAGAACGTCGCTCCAGTGATGCATGTAGTCGCTGATCCGAGACAGCGCCACAAAGGTTCCAGTTAACGCCAGAATGACTTGCAGACAAGGCTTCGCCAATCGACTGAATTTCCACGTCATTCGCTGGTGTAGATATAGCTAGAAGATAACATTATTTTACATAAGGAGGATGGAATGGATCCTCAGGAATGAATGTTAGATTAACAGTTTGTGAGGAGCAGATCTCGGGAATATTATCATTAATCATTATCACTATTATAATTATTATTATTATTTTTATCGCCCGAGGTAGCAAGGATCCCTCAGGCTCTAAGAAACTATATTAGGTTAGAGGTTCTCGTTCCCCATGCGCTGATCAAAAGAGCTCCTAAATGCCACGGCGTTGAACCGTTGCGCGAAAACAGACAGGCGCTGAAAAAGATGAGTCGTCTCGCGGGGGTCGCCCGTGGCCTGAGTGATGCGACGGCCCATCTCCTGTAAAAACTCTAATCCTGTGCGGTTTATGGGGCCGAGTGATTCCATGGCCACGAGAATAACTCGTGCGTGGCGGGGAGAGATGAGTACTTGATGCGCTTGCGTTCGACAGCCTGCTCTGCCGCTCCTCCCATTGCTATCGACGTAAGATGGACGTACGACGCTGCAAAATGTGGATGGCTGTTGCGTCCCAGGCTATAAATCTGCCTCTCGTCCAAGGGACCAGTGTGGCTCCATCTGGTCTTTTTCCGTCTGTGCGGATCAGCCCGGAAGGTTCCTTTAAGCTTGGGATATCCGCCTTTGCGAGGCTTCTCCAGATAATGTCATTGATAGCGACGTGTCTCGCTACCCTTCCAACAGACCTTCTACACACCATTCCGTGATGTCCACCGGAGTGGCGACTTCACCACACTGGCATCGATGCGAGGCACAGAGGGTTAGTCCGAGGCATAGTCCTGCCGCCACCCTCACCGTCTCATTGTTCATTCCCAAGCCGCATGAGGCCAGAGGGATGGTAGCGAGCCATCATGCGGGGCCGACATTATTATTACTATTAATATTAATATTAATATTATTATTACTATTACTATTACTATTATTATTATTGCTATTATTATTATTATTATTATTATTATTATTATTATTATTATTATTATTATTATTATTATTATTATTATTATTATTATTATTATTATTATTATTATTACCGCAGTAGTAATTATACCAGTGAACACTGAACAGGTTAACATGGCAAGGTCGATGAAAAGCAGATGGCGTTCCCGCGCTGGACAGCCACCGAGAGTCTTTGCAACAGGTAGCCTAGTGTGTCCTGAGTTGCATCTATCAACTATTATTATTATTATTATTATTATTACTATTATTACTATATAATCAAAATCATCATCACTATCACCAGCACCAAAAAAACTAAAGTTTTTTTTCTGTGGCGCCACTCAACCTGTGCTCAGGCGCTGCTGAGCACAGGTTGAGTGGCTAAAACTACAAGACGGAGGTTTCAACTTATTTCTTTGCTCGATGGGAAGCCAATGTAGTGGGATAACCATGTGAGTGCAAATAAGAGAGTTTGAGGCATATAATATCGGATTATGAAATTGAACTGATTTGCATACGATTTACATTTTCAGAGGAAAACATGGTGGAGTCAAAAGTTTTGCTCGAATGGCGTATACGTTTGGAGCAGAAAAACCACGTGACTGACCAGACGTCAACCAATCAAATAATTGGAGTTGTTAACATGCTTCCAAAGATAAATTAAGTCTTATGCGGATTCAGAAGAAGCTTCGTAAGTACCGCTTGTCATATGATATCAGAACTTTCTGAGAATGGTGGTGAAGGATGATCGTGCCCGATCAATTCGTTGATAAATGAGCAAGGTCGAGGCTATACGGTCTCTGTATAAAAACGTGTGCATATACCGGGTGCGGCCGAAAAAAATAATCCATTACGAATATTGCGATTTCTCGAAAACCGCTGAATATTTTGTTACAAAACTTCGCCAGTCTATTTGACACATATCTATCTACAGCTTAGCTAAAGCTAATGAAATTCGAATCATGAAAACCAAAATGGTGCAACCCTGAAGTGAAACAATGTTATTTTCGTTTCAACAGACAGTTACTGACAGCAATAAGTAACAAAGTAACGACGCAAACAGTAATGTAACAAGGTTCAAGGTTACTTATTGTTATTGACAAGATTAGGCCAAGTGTTAAGTTTTGTGCAAGGAATGTTCGAAGTGACCACCGTTTGCTTTTACGCAAGCTTGCAGACGTTTTCGAAAGCCCAGAACAGACTTCTGAATGGTCTCAAGTGGCAAGTCATTCCAGATGATTTGCAGCGTATTTTTCAGTTCAGGAATGTTCTTCGGCTTTGTGGTAAGTTTGCTGTAGGTCTCAAGCATTGCACCCCACACAGCATAGTCGAGTGGGTTCATATCTGGGGAATTTGGCGGCCATGAATCCTTGTCGATGAAGTCCGGACAGAGACTTGTTAACCAAGACAGTGTGACAGTCATCGACAAGCTTAGGCAAAAGATTCTCCACATAGTACCTAGCATTGACTTTGGCCTTCTCGTCAATGAAATGCAAGCGTCCCTTACCCTCATAGCTGACACCTGCAGATATCATGACGTGGGGAGAGAACTTGGCTCTCTCGACCAACAGAAATTTGGCTCTGAATTTTCTGTAGCCAAATCCAAGTTCTCTTAAAGTCTGTATTCTCATTTTATCATCATCGGATAAAACTGTTTGCTTACAATTGCAATTTTACTCAAAATGTAAACAAAACACCGTCTGCAAAGCGGAAATGACGTAATTATGGCAAACCGCAGGCTACTTTATGTAAAAAATATGATTTCCTATTTCGTGAATGCCGTGTTCAGTTGAAAAAATGCAGTTCTTTCTTCTGCTGATGTCATGATCACAAATATAAAGATACTGACATAAAATTTTCAAATAATATGCAAAAATATGTTACGAATAAGAATGAAAATATTTGTAACAACATATTCAGCGGTTTTCGAGAAATCGCAATTTTCGTAATGGATTATTTTTTTCGGCCGCACCCTGTACATTTACATTTTACTTTGTGTCATTGCACTGTAATATCACGTTCTGAAGCGGCTTATACTTACTATGAGAAACGTAGCTGTGTATATAGCACTTGACGCGTGAGTAGATGGAAATGACAATCTGTAAAGAGAAAAGATACTGTAGCTGCAAAAATTATTAATGTATGAAATTGTATGTCGAGCAAATTCCAGAAATCCATGCTTTTATTATCATAATCACAGTCATCATCGAATTAAATATTCGTGGTAGTACAAAAACCAATTACCGGAATTTCAGCTAAACAAATGAATAATTACTAATTAACTATATTTTCAGCTACTTAGCGTCAAGCGTACGTACGCAGGTGAGGGTGGAAAAAAGTACGTGTGCGCACAGGAAGGAGGGAGAGGTCCAATTTTCCCGAATTTTTGCGTACGTACTATATGGATGGCCCCTCATGAAGAGCGTTAAGGTGAGTTGTTTATGGGTTCAGTTACTTTCCTCGGATGCTGATGCAACACAAATTGCTGCAGAGTTCATGTAGAATAGTTGTATGATTGTGAAATTGGTTCTGTTCTTGTATACTACTTCTTTATTTTTAAATAATTAAAGATGAGCAACCAGAAAGCTAGCCTTCTTCATTCACTTCTTGATGACCTGACGGCAAGACGTCGTAGGTTGACTGGAGATTATTCATAACCAAACTAGCGAATCCGAGGGGTGTAAGGGGTTCGAACCACGGAAGAATAAGAGGAATCTTGCTTTTTACATCTGCATTGCCAGACCTATCACAGGAAGTTACATTCAAGACTGCTCGTGAGACCCAAAAGAACCGTGGTTCGTCGTCAAGGATGACAACCGTTTCCCGGCCGGAAACCGCGGACGCCACTCCTGGAATCCTGTTAGATCCATGTACAAAAAAGTTTATAAATGTATGGATGAAGTAAGTATGCCTCCCCTTTACGAAGTAGTGAACGCCTGCGGGCTAAACCGCCGGTGCACTACGTGACTGGAGTTTGGCCTCACTTTGAACTGGGCGGATATTACGATTAGCAACTAGGACTGACCTGGCATTAATCAGTTTCCTGTCGCTCTTCCTCGTGCAGATATCGTCTTCGATGTAGACCGATGAAGTGCAGTTGTGGAGTGCCATTTGGTTTGGCTGGCAGACGGACAAGAAGTGAGGACGAAGTCGGCCAGTCGTGTACTTTCCAACGTCAGCCAATGCCATGGTAACTGCTAATCCGAAGAAAAAGACCCCAAAGACTTTATAGAACCTCACGAAGACAGTCCGAATCGAACAGTTGCTCGATACTTTGTAAGAAATGGACGTCGTCGTTTTACTCGATATCCTCTTCAAAATGTAATGAATTGTCTCCACAATTGCAATCTGAAAATGAGCATCAACGGCATAGTCACTGTAAGGCGTAAGCGTCATTGTCATAGTTATCGCCATCATCGTCGTCGTCATCATCGTCATCATCATCGTCGTCGTCATCATCATCATCATCATCATCATCATCATCATCATCATCACGGTATTTACTTTAATAAATTTCCCTAGTACGATTACATGATTAAGAAATTCTAACAAATTACTAATCTAGGGCCTACCTAATCACAATTAACAATATGGGGTCTGAGTTTATGGCAAGTTATCAATAATATTGCGTATGCTATTTTGTGGCTTTGTAATAGTCATGTAGGTTATATGCCACATGTTCAAATCAATTTAAAATGGTGCAACTTTATCCATGGTTGTGACTGCTACAAGCACAGCGATTACGTCAGCCTGGCATCACAAGACATTATCAGATACCTATGGCTTTAGTTACAATAAGAAAACTTAGCAGACTGAAACACAAGCATAATTATGCAAGTGTAAAGTTATATACAGTACCATAGCAGCTGGAATGAAGAGCACGCCGCCCAAAAGTGCCCTTCCAGAGACAATGTCAGCCTTGTACGGAAATGAAATACTGCCATCGTTGCAGAAAAAACCTCGCTGGAAAGGCTTTCGAAAGAAATTCAGTAAAATAGTTGGTAGCATCGCTGAAAAATAAATAATTTAGCACACCGTAATTGATAACATTAAATTGTATTGTTTGTTGCTATCGAAACATGTAGGATATTTCAACGTAGAAACATCCACTTTCCAGTGAAATGACCCAGATGATTCGATTCTGCCCTCTGATCTGTCTGTTTGTCTGTCTGTCTGTCTGTCTGTCTGTCTGTCCGTCCGTCCATCCATCCATCCATCCATCCATCCATCCATCTATCTATCTATCTATCTATCTATCTATCTATCTATCTATCTATCTATCTATCTATCTATCTATCTATCTATCTATCTATCTATCTATACAACCATCCATCCTTCCATCTATACATCCATCCATCCATCCATCCATCCATTCATCCATCCATCCATACATCCATCCATCATCCATTTATCCATCTCTCTATCTATCTATCATTCTATTATCTATGTATCTTCTATCGATCAATTATTTATAAGTATGTATATATGTTTGTCGGTCCAGAATTCTTTGATTCTTCTCTGGTGGAGCTCATGTTAAGACAAGACCAATAGAAACGCCACATGCGTTCTCAGAAACTGCATGATACGTTCTCATCTTGATTCCCTACTTTGGGTGAAGTAGTAAGTATGATCTGAACGATACTTCTGAGGCTTCTCAATAAGTCGAGTTTGTTCTTCGGGGCTTCAGTTGCAGCCTAGTTACTGCATAGCATAGGCAAATAGAAACAGTTTATACAGTTTCATCATCATTTTGAGCTCCATGGTCGAGGAAAATTATGAAGCATCTAGCAGTGACAGGTTCTCAACTGTCTTTAATAAAGTTGCAACAACTCTATGCTGGCCAATCATACAGCTGGCACTATCGACACAAAATCCAATACACTGTTTGTACAGCAGATTATTATTACTGGAGGTCATAACCTGACCTCCACATATTTTCAGCTACTTAGCGCGAAGTGGTTAGAAGAGCAAGGGGTTGAATCACCCAACTCCCCCCCGACAACTAAAACACTGCTCGACCCGAACGCGCGGGTCTGGTAAGAGTTGGGTATGATTTCACGAGTCGAGTCGGGTGCGGGTTGGTTCATCTAGAGTGCACCGTACCGACGTGAATTTTTGGAGTTCTACCATGATCAAACACTTACTTGTTATTAATGCGTATGCTATCTAAGTACCATTTGCCTGTGTTGATCATTTGCCTATGCGATTTAGTTAACTTGGCATTGATTAATAGATGGTTTCTTATACCGGTTTCATCAATCTGTGTCTTAATATCTTATTGTTCTGGTCCGCTTCTATAATGAGGAGGCCAATGTCGTCAGCAAATTCGGAGATCAGTCACCAGCCCTCCATTTAATTGATTCCTGTCTCGGTGTTGTTAAGACTAAGAGACATTATTGCTTGTAATACTAGGTTAGATGGATTTGGGATAAGATACATCCTTGTCGTACTCACGTTTTGTGTGAAAGTATGCTGTTATCTTTTTAATAACTTTTATGGCAGTTGATGATTTTCTATTATCTCTAGTTCAAGTATGATTAGATTCTGGTATTCCTGCATTTTGCATCGGACAACATTACAACAAGAGGATTAAAGCTTGACAACATAGGAAGAGGGACAGGGAACGTTAGGACTCTGTCATACACAGGAGCACTCGACTTGGCAGTCAAAGAATTAGAAAGATACAAGTGGGACATCACAGGACTCTGTGACACAAGATGTTGTGGAAAAAGAGAATTTTACCATGATCAGTACAAAGTTCTAGAGTCGGAAAGAGAAGACAATCAGTTGTGGGAGGGAATAGCCATGATTCTGAACAAGGGGGGGGGGGTAGTGCATTGGATAACATCTGGCGTAGAGTGCGAGAGGTACAGAGATCGAGTCCCAAAGACGGACATGCTTTGTAGGCTGCAATTTGCGCCGTGTATTGCAGGCTGTCTGTTCTGTTAGTAGTTAAGATTTACCGCATAACATGTACATGTACAGCGCAGTGCGTTTGCAGGCGCTTAATTAAAGAATAAATATTATTATTAAAACAAAAAAGCAATGACAGGATGCCAGTTTATATCGAAACGATTAATGGCTGCAAGATTTCGCACAAAATTTGCCAAGATTAGAATCATTGAAGCAAGTGAGCTGACGTCAGCAGCTACGGAGGAAGAGATTAATGTATTTTATAAAGAACTTCAGCAGGTATTACACAGAATTCCCAGACACGACATGATCGGCATTGCGGGGATTTTAACGCTCAGGATAAGAGTGACAAAATCAGGCACTCAATTTCTTTCAAAACCAGACCAATTTTAGAATTATTTTCAAAAAGAGGACTAAACTAAGTGGTGAAAGGCTGTGGTGATAGTTTGTGATAGTCAGACAGTTTTGTGATTAAATTTTATTCTAAGTCATTAATTCGTTTAGATTCCTATACATATACAGTCGTATATATATATATATATATATATATATATATATATATATATATATATATATATATATATATATATATATATATATATATATATATATATATATATATATATATACAGTTAAAGGACTTTAATGGTGAAATTGAGGAACTTATCTCAGGGATAAAAAGCAACGCTAAGGAGGTAATATTACTTGGCGACTTCAACATAGATCTATTAAAAGTAAATGAACATAAGGACACCAATATATTCTATAACAATCTAGTAGCGTACCATTACCTCCCAGTAATAACTAGACCTACTAGAATCACTCCAACCTCCCAGACATTAATCGACAACATCTACACCAGCTCCTGGTCCAAGTTGCTGTACGCGTACATCATTACCTCTGATCTATCGGACCACCTCCCGATCTATGCTAAGTTTTCATTAGAAATCCAAACCTTGGGGAGATGTCCCGATGTGAATCACAGGATAGTGAGGGAGGGTAATTTGAGGCAATTTGAAATAACTCTTGCCGAGATGAATTGGGAAGCAGTAACGACGTCGTGTGAATTGGGTAAACCCAACGAGGCTTACGAGGTATTCATTGATAATTACTGTCGGATATATGATGAAGCCTTCCCCATCCAAATGGAATTAAAAAAGCAAAGGGATAAATTTAAGCACCCTTGGATGACTGGGGGCTTTTGAAATCCTGCAGGAAAAAGAACTCTTTGTATGTAAGATACTTGAGGACCCCAAGCCAGCATAATAAGAAGCAATTCACCCAATATAGGAACAAGTTTAAGTCTGTTAGGATTCAAGCAGAACGGGATTATTACGCGGCAGAGTTCTATAAGTATCACAATGATCTTAAAATGACATGGAAAGTAATTAGAACTGCAATGCATTTGGAAGGTAGAGGTACAAGAATAGAATCCCTGACAATAAATAGAGAGAAAATAGAAGATCCAGAAAAATTAGCAAACAACTTTAATGAATATTTTACGAACATAGCTAGAGATCTTGCAAGTAAAATCAAAAGCCCAACTGGTGCCTTTGAGGTTTATATGCCGGCTTCAAACGTCAGCTCAATGGGAGTAACTTTAACAACTGTAGAAGAAATCATGCATATCGGTCAAAACTTAAAAAGAACGCATTCAAAAGGGGTTGATGATATCGACCCCTATATAGCCACTCCCAATTTGTCCTTAATAGTGCGCCCTCTAACCGAAATAATCAACTGCTCTCTCCAAAACGGAATAGTTCCAGATGCCCTCAAGGTCGCCAAAATAACACCTATCTTCAAAAAAGGGGATAAGGATAATGTAGCAAACTATAGGCCCATCTCAGTCCTCCCATACTTTGCTAAGTATCTAGAAAAAATAATGTATGATAGACTGAGTAAATATATAAATAAAGCAGAAATAATACATCATTCTCAACATGGGTTTCAACAGGGACACTCCACCTTTATGGCTCTAATGGATATGGAAGATAAAATCTCTAAGGCAATTGACAACAATGAATATTCGGTGGGAATATTCATAGACTTAGCAAAAGCCTTCGACACTGTCGATCATAATATCCTGATAAAAAAACTATCTAACTATGGCATAAGGGGGACTCAATTAAATTGGTTTAAAAACTATTTCGAAAATAGAACTCAGAAAGTCATATGCAATGGAGTAATGTCGAGAAGTGGGAGCATTGACCATGGGGTCCCACAGGGCTCTAATCTAGGACCTCTTCTATTCCTCATATATATCAACGACCTGGCTAATGTCTCTTCTACTATGCACTTCATTTTATTCGCAGACGATACGAATATCTTTTATTCGAATAAATCTTGGAGTGCCCTTACTGAAATTGTTAACCTTGAACTAGAAAATGTCAGTAAATGGTTTGCAGACAATAAACTCACACTTAATATTGATAAGACGAATTTTATAACGTTCAGATCCCATAGGAAAATTAATACCGTTGATATAGAACTAAAAATTGATGGTCTACCGATCAACCAAGTGGAGACTACAAAATTTCTGGGCGTTCACGTGGATCAGCACTTAACTTGGAAAACCCATATTAATTATATCTCCAATAAAATCGCTAAGAATATAGGCATTATATCTAGAATAGCATACCTACTTCCAAAAGATATTAGATTAAAGCTATACTATTCTCTGGTATATCCTTACTTAACCTATTGTAATTTAATATGGGCATCAAACTATGACTCCAGGCTAAATAAACTAATAGTATTGCAAAAGAGGGCAGTAAGGATAGTAGAGGGTTCCCGCCGATATGCACACTCTGGCCCAATATTCAAAAACTTCAGGCTGCTGAAAATTAAGCAGATAAGAATCCTACAAATAGGGGATTTCCTGTATCGCTATAAGTACGGATTGCTTCCAGCTTCATTTACGGGATACTTCACCATGGGGTCGCAGATTCACATACATAATACGAGGAGTGCTACTATGTATCGCCCTGCTAGAGCTCGTACAAACACAAGGGAGTTCAGTATTAAAGCATCGGGACCACAAATTTGGAATAATATACCTTTAGAAATTCGCTCCTCATCTAATCGCCATGAATTTAAAATAGGACTAAAAACCTGGTTGATAAATGATGAATGAATTGATGAATGGTTGACCTTTTTGCCGAAAAGCAGGCCTCCCTACAGACGCCTGGATGGCCGGACGGGGTGTGCGCACCAGGGCTCGGGGGACAGAGTCCCTTAGTTAAGAATATTAGTTAAGAAAGTTACTTAAGAAGAACTAAACAACCTCCCACAAAGAATAATGGCATTACTGGTTATACGCTATATATAGATCTAGGGAGAATTATGTAACCAGTCATATTATTATAAATGTGTAATTTGCTGATGGGGGACCCCCTTAGCGGGATTGTATCCCTTTGGGGCCACCCTTTGCAGCCAATGCTCAGCATACCTTGAATGTAATATTTAAACTAAACTAATTCGTTATTATTCTGTTGTTGGTTGTAATAAAGATTTTTTTGATTTGATTTGATTTGATATATATATATATATATATATAAAAGAGAATTTTACCATATATATACATAGTTTCTTAAAAACGCGGTGAGGATATGTATATATATATATAAAGATATATATATATACATATATATATAATGATTATGAAGGGCGCCATAACAAGAATATGCTCTACAGTAGTCTATGGTGAGTATGTAGAATGTAACTCTGTTTACAGTTTACTATTAAATGCGATAGCTTTTCCTTTTTCCAATGCTGGTTAGTGTTAAGGTAAACCTCTGAGAGTATAGCTGCCCCTAACGTTCAACGGAAGTCAAGCCGACGTGACGAAATTGACGGTTTCTTTCTTTCCTTCTGTTTCTTTCTTTCTCTCTTACTTTTTCATTTTTATCCAAAATTCCCTCTTTTTTATTTTTCTTCAACCTTATTTCCCGCCCCCTCGACCCCCTTCGGTACGCCACTGCCCACTTTTTCAGGCATATCCGCGATCTTCGCAAAATCCGTCCTATGCTTGACTTCAAACCCGCCATACTGGCGCTACCTCAATAGTCTATGATAAACTTGACTATTGCAATTTGCTTTCCAGAATATAGACACCACCAAAATAAACCATTTTCAAGCTATCCACGATGCTCAAGCTCATGCTGTAACTAAAGCCCAAACACCACCACAACACTCCTATCCTTAAATCACTTAACTGGCTTAAAAGCACATGTTTATAGAACAACTGAACGCGATTTCTTCCTGTATTTTTATAGCACGACTTTAAAGTCGTTATAAGGACTTTAAGAGATATTATACTCTATGGCCCGAAAGGGCTGCCGTACTTTGCACCTGAGAAATATTTAAACTCCAGGTTAGACCTAGCCTTCATTTTGTTGCAAACAATCGGGTTATTGATTGCTGCGGGCCACCAGTTTGAAAATCTCAACTTCTGAAAAACATCAAGAAGTCGTCGACTGCTGACTGGAGTGTCGATGAAGAGACAAGACGATTAATGTGAGACTGGCATGGTCATAATTATAGTCAATGGACTAATAATATTATGGTTGGTTACTTAAAATTTTATAGATTCACGCCAACATTTTGTGCGCGCATGACATCAGTTCTTCACCATTATTTAATCGATCGTGAAAATTTAGAAAGTTGGACGAAAATATTAGGTCTTTTAATTCCGAGTATTTCTGACATCATATTATAGCGGATGACATAGTCGGGGTTTAGTATAGGCCTACTCGTATTATACTAGTAACAAATGTGTGGTTGTGAGCTCTTAGTCTGTAAAAGAATTATGCCGAACAGTAACAAACTGAGTTGAGAAGCACGATTGTCCATAAAGCAAGTTCAATATCGTCGTCGTCGTCGTCATTATCATCATCATCATCATCATCATCATCATCAGCTTATTTTCGCTACTACTTGCTAAATTGGTACGGGTAACGGCTCGGTGTTACTGGTACGGGTCGGGTAGCAAAAATGCTCTCTCTGTTTATATATATATATATATATATATATATATATATTTATTTATTTATTTATTTATCCGTAGACCTCCAATACGTAGACTTGTACATCGCTCTTTGTTACTTGAGTGAGTTTGAATGACACTCCAAGTGAAGGATCAAGGTCTTCCAGACATTTCAAATATATGCAATATGCGTAAGCTTAAGTAAAGTGCGAAGGCTACGGATATAGCCTTCCATTAGGCTCAGCGATTTGTGTTACTGGTTAATATAGGCGTAAAATGTCTATGTATGATAAACACTCATTGTAACGCCTTTTTTGTAAATGTAAATCTCCGAAATTTCTCAGCGCCACACAAAAGCCACGTCAGGGAGACCAGCTTATTCACCGGCGCTATATCAAATCAAGTCCGCAATAACCAAACTGCCTTGTCCGTTCCGGTGCCAGGTCAGAGTCTGGGGAAGTCAAGCCGAGGAGACAGCAGGATTCTACGGTGGTAATCGGTGATGATGGTGGTTGTGTGGTGGCGCAGAATTGGAATCAGCGTGGAACGCTCTACCCTAAGTGGTGCTAAAGCTCGTTAAGACTAACGAGTTCATCTGCAAGCATAGGCGTAGGCTCTGGGGGGGAGCCGGGGTACGTGCCCCCAATAATAAATTATTGAAAAATTTACTGTACACTCAATGTAAGAAGTGTAGTGTGAATAACCAAATGCCCCCATCCCCCAATATTTTGGACAAGTTTACGCCAGTGTCTGCAAGCAAACTGGACTTAGATCGCTGGACAAGTCAACATGTATTTCTTAGAAAAAAGAGTTGTTTAGATCTCTGTTCGTACAGGCCTGACCTTGAGTTAGCCTAATTTAGTTAGTTTATAGCGAATCTTTTATAATAATAATAATAATAATAATAATAATAATAATAATAATAATAATAATAATAATAATAATCTTTTCTTTAATTAAGCGCCTGCAAACGCACTGCGCTGTACAGTGAACATACATATAGTAGAAACGGCAGCCACGCAGGGCGCCTTACATACATGTAAGGCGCCCTGTTATGGTTCTTATGGTTTTAAATCTTATCTTATCTATTTATAAAGCGCCTCTCACAGTATAGACTATTCAGAGGCGCTCCCAGCGTGTCAGCCCCAAGGGAAAAGAAAGGTCTTTAGGCAGCGGAGAGAAGAGGGCGAAATCCCAAGCAATATCTTGCTACGGAGAGAGGGAGGCAGGTCATTCATAAGGAAGGGCCAAGGATGGCAAAAGCACGATGATGAGCCATCGAAGTCCTTGCGTGAGGGACAAGTAGATCAAGGCGGTCAGCAGACCGAAGAGGGCGGGAAGAGAGAGAGCAGATAGAGGTTTACGCATTAGGTCACAAAGGTATTTAGGAGCTTTTCCCAGCTGAGTCCTAGAGACCAGGAGAAGGACCTTGTATTGGATGCGGGAAGCAACAGGAAGCCAGTGAAGTACATCAGTCATAAAGGTAGTTATGTGAGAGAAGCGTGGAAAACGGACAATGAGCCTGGCAGCCGCGTTCAGAACAGACTGCAGAGATGAAAGGCGCGCTTTAGGGAGCCCAGCAAACAATGAATTGCAATAGTCAATGCGGCAGCAAATGAAGGCATGGACCATAGTAGTAAACACTGAAGGGGAAACTGATCTTCTTACAGCCCTCAAACGCCTCAGGTGATAGAAACAGGAACGTGTCAGGTGGGAGAGGTGTTCAGAAAATGAGAGGGTACTATCAAGGGTGACACCCAAGTCCCGAACACTGGATGAAAATGAAAAATCAGGTATATTGACGACAGAAGTGGGATATCAAGTTTAGAAAGTTGCTGCTTAGTGCCAAACCAGATCAGTTGGGTCTTAGAAGAGTTAAGGTTAAGTCGATTTGATGACATCCAAGAGTGGAGATCATGTGACAGGGAATCAATGGATCCAACAAGGGAGATCTGCTGAGAGGATGAGCCTTGGACAAAGATCTGAACGTCGTCTGCATAGAGGTGACCAGAGGTAAGGTGTTTAGTAAATAAGGAAGGAATGTCAGCTGTGTAGAGTAAGTACAGAATGGGGCCAAGGACAGAACCCTGTGGGACACCATACTCAACCCTAACCCAGGCAGTTCTGGAGTCACCAAGGACAATCCTCTGAGAACGGTCAGAGAGGTAAGATTTGAACCAAAGAAGAGGGAGACCACTGAGAGCACAAGACAGTTCAAGACGCCGAAGTAGGATTTCATGTTCAACCATGTCGAAGGCCGAGGAAACATCAAAGAGTGCTAGAAGCGTCAAATGAGACCTGTCAATGGCAGTTTAAATGTCCGAGAGAAGGGACAGGAGGGCAGTTTCCGTATAATGGTGACCTTTAAACCCTGATTGACTAGAAGGGAGGAGTCCAGACTGTTCAAGATAGGTTAAATGTTGCGTTGACTTTACATTTACGTGGTTACATACACCTAGTTATCTTTTATCTGTTGTAAATGCGATACTTACAAGATTGCCTCCCATTACAATCACTTGCTTTGATAAATAAACTGCATACCTAAGACACAGCTCATGATGTCGACTACTATTTGACCGAGCAGTTTTGGACAAGCCATAGTTCTGACGTTTCCAATCGTGGTCTGAAAAGAGAATTCACACAACGCACAAACTTTAACGCAGTGTTAAAATTTGAATCGCTTCTTATGCTCGTGTAATAACAACATACCCTCCAGAAACACTTTTTGCCAATCGTGTCCATAAGACAGAAGCAATTTGAATGATGTCAGCTGTAACCACATCAATCATTGTTGATGACATTGTTGCCCTTTTCATTGTTGTTGCTTATCCAATGCGTGACTTTCTAGAAGCTTTGAAAGACAGTGTTATTCATCAAACTCGGGATCGTGAATCAGTCACGTTATGCAACGTCTACACATTGGCCATGGATTTCGAAAGACCGAACGAATTCCGGCGAAAATACAGAACATCACAACGAACTAAGAGCGAGATAGCACTGGTACACTTCAGGTTCATTATAAGGTCACGACAACTGTTTCGTGCTGATATTTAACTGTTAGAAGAAGCCATTGTTAATAAAAACTGGAGCATATCCAGAGCGTCTGATTTAAGGCGAGCGATCGATCGCTCTCCTTGGTCGCTCGCCTAACCAAGGCGAGCGATTTACCGCTCGCCTTGCCGAGGGCTTCTCACCGTCGGTGACAGTCGGTCGTCGCTGGCTGAGTTTGAGTTAGACTGCAAGACGATAGACGAACCTGGAGCCAGACCATTATTTTATTTACCTAATTGAAAGTACTTTAATTTATTTAGTTGCGGCATCGGTGAATGCGTGCCGTGACCCGTCCTAATTACTGCTGACTGATCGCTTCAATTTCGTGTAATATGATGGCCATAACAACACGGTCGACACCTCACGCCTCGTGACATCATCCGTAACATCACCAATTTTGGAAATTATTTTAAACAACAATGGCGGCGAAGATGAGCAAGTCGAATAATAATTGATAGCGGTGCCTGTTCCCAACGAACGAATACGATACATAAAATACGCTGTACACAAAAGCTCCCAAGGTCGAACGCGCTTTGCTCGCCTACTCGATCCAGCGCGATCGATTTTCAACCCGTCTATTATTTTCAAATCAGACGCACTGAGTATAGGGCCTTTATCTGTTCTCACGCAGCACTGTACCTGAATTTGAGGCAAGCAGTTATACACGAACTTGTGTGCAACAGTATGAGGCATAAAACAGAATAACTAGCTGTGTTTCGGTGTGAGGAGTATCGGTTCGCATATGTTGAAACGATTAACCTACACATCCAGTGAAGTTTCAGATTTTGCGAAAGAGTACATGACTGATGACACCAGCCAAAACAGGGCTCATCGGCGTCATCGGTCTTTATGTTCCTTCGCAAAAACGGAAGCTCAGATGGTGAAGAATCGACGGGTAGGCCTACGTCATATGCGCCTGGGTTCATCCTGATCATCCATGAAAGATAACCCGCTCAGCCTTGGCCATTTCGTTTAAACTTATAGCTGTTTGGTGGTGATTGTAGCTAGCCTCAGTATGGGCTAGAAGGGCAAAGGCCTATGAATAGGCCTATGTCTTATGACCCAGTGTTTATGATTCATCGTTTGGTTAAGCTATTTAATTTACATCGTAATTGTGAAGTACATACAAGTAGCTGTCGCTGACTGGTTCAAGGCCAATAGTCAGTCTATCGCCTAACTTGTCTAAAACAAACTTTGTTCTTTTTCGCTCTCATGAAACATTAGTACCTCATCAAACCCGTGTGGTGACCATTGATTATATAGCTAACGCGCAAAGTCAAATCTTCTAAGTTTCACAGTGATTATGTTAATGAGCAATTGACTTTGAAAAAGCATATTATGAACATATCAACAAAAATTGCTACGAATGCAGAAATAGTATATAGTAGGCCTACTTCTTACTTATTATCTCTCAATATTCTTATTAATTACTATTAGGCTACTCTCTCATGTATCCATATTTGGCATACTGTAATATAGTTTGGGTTCGACTTGTTATTCTCGACTGAAGGGACTAAGTGTACTTCAGAAGCGGGCTGTCCGCATCATTGCAGGAAGCTCCTTAAATTCTTTTCAATTAAATGTGTCGGATTCTCTGTTTGGAATAGTCTATAACACGATATTCGTAGACTGCGGAATTTGACATCATAGGAAAAATCATTGCGTGCATACATAATTGGCCAAAATAACTAAATACTATACCATTTATTGCCTTACTAGTTTAGGATTTATACTTTCTGTTACATTTGTTCTTTTCTGGTTCGGATTATGTTTCGTAGTCCAGTTGGTCTAAAATTCAGATTATCATATAATTCTACATTAATTTCATGGTACATATGCGACACTAAAAAGTTGGACCTTGGCCCTTTTGGGTCTTCCTATTGTATTCCAACATTAATGTATATTGTGCTCATTGTCATTTGCTTTTTGTAATTGGAACAATGAGCAAAATGATTAAAGTTATGTTTGATAACTTTTGGTTTGACTGTATATCACAGGCCCAATAAGGGGCGCCCGACACCTAGGTAGTAATTTTCGTATAACTGCGTGCGCTCTCGCTTCGTTTTATAAAACCGGAGGATGGAGAAACTAATAAAGTCTCGGCAAAGGTGGTGGTGGTCGACCGACGCGCTGAGGTTGAAGCTCCCGAGGTTTTGCTATGACGAAGAAGCTGTTTGCGACCTAGCGAGGGAGGAACTCTTGTGGGCGAAAATAGTGGCAACATGGAGGAATAAGCGATGGCGGTAGCGCCAGAGAACAAACAAGCGGAAGGGTACGAGTTTGAGTTAGAGAGTGAGAGGCTGCGTTTGAGAAACAAAAAATACGAGGAAAAGAAGGCTGGACACTTGAACGATATTGAATGGCGGACCAAATACGAGGAAAGAAAGGTGAAAATTAAGGCAAAGGAATTTCGAAAACATGTAGAAAGGAGCATATTGGCCCCAGAGCTGGCCAAAATGGATGTAGAGAAAGCGAATTTGGAGGCAGAACGGCAGACAGCGCAGTGGGGCAGGTTTTTAGAATTAGAACCAAACAAGGAAACTCAATACTACAGATACAAATTATTTCAGAAACCGAAAGGAACACTAAGGCAGAAATTCTTCAATGCGAGAGTTGTAGACTTGTAGAATTGTTTGGATGATTATAATGACCTTCTGTCTCAGTGGACAGTGGGACGCTACTATCATAGCCATTAAGAAGCTCGGGGAAATGGGATACTGAGCATTCCCGGTTGACTTGAATGGTTCTAGCACCGTTTGCAAGTATTCTTAACCGCATATAACCGATATGCTAAGTTAGTTTATGTTAAATTCGCCATAGACTACTTTACGTGTTCTAAAGTTATATTTATGTTAAGCTCATCATGTAGGCTTAAACATTTGATAATTAATTGCACTTGCACTCTCATCTCATCTCTGCCTATAGCCGGGTTTCCCTTTGATCGGCTGCCCTTGGCCTCCTAGTGGTCCTCCGTATGCGCACCGCTACGGCCCAGCTGGAATCGTCTGCCTCAGGACCTGCGGCTAGGACCTTAGTCTCTCACCCCATCAGTTCTGCAAGCGCCTGAAAACTTGCCCGTTTGCCAATGATGACACTGGTCCGGGTGGGGAGCGTCATTGACCTTTCTAGGTGTCCCTTTATAAATTTTCAATTACAATTACAATTAATGTCCGCAATGGACTTCGTCAGACAGAGAAGAGAGTCTAACTCATATGCGATCTGTTTTCAGCTTCAGCAGTCTCTTTAATCGTAACGCTCTCTTACAGACCCGTTGACGTTTAGTATTGAAAACCTACAATTCCATGAAACCGCTTAGTACAACCTAAGCTTTATAATTAAACGCTAAACAAGCATATATGCTTCGGAACGTGGCATAAGAGAGTAGCTATTAATTGTAAACTCGATAAACAAATCCTAAGCCTATACAAGCTAGTGGCAAAGGAAAAAAGTGACATTTGCCGGTGACGCATAGGCCTATGTGTTACATCGTGGTTATATCGCAGACCAAAGTCTAACGCGTGGACAGTACTTTGTAATTGTACAACAATTCTCAATACAACACTTTAAGAACTGCTAAGAAGAATATTTGAAATCCGCGGCAGACGAATCGAATTTAGATTAGGATGTAATAGAAAGTCGATTACAGAAGTAGACGAACTCTCACTAATATAATCTCAATAATTGATGATATATCGCACTTGTACCTTGGTCGCGAACGTTATTAACTTAGCATCGGGCCTTTGCTTTGGCTGATCCTTCACTGTGGAATGAACTCCCTTCCGTGATCCGGAGCAAGATCTTCGGGGCGTTTTCACCAGCTTCAATTAAATGCTTAAAGGCTTTTCTTTTTACACGAGCCTATCACATTGAGAGCGCTTCTGAATATCTCTGCGGTGAGGAGTGCTTTACAACTGTTTATATTACATTACATTACATATTTACATTAATTATAAACAAAAACGGCAAAGGTGCCGGTCGAGAGTTGAGCAATAGCAAAGACGTGAGTGACCTTCTGGCGACCCAGTTCCGCACATCGGTGGATGGTCGGGGTCTCAAGCAGCAGGGACAAACCCCTCGCGTAAACTCCTGGGTGACCGATGGGTCTGCCCTCCTTTGGGGGGGGTGACTTCATCCAGGCAGTCAAAGTGAGGGGCAACCTGTTGCCGTCCGCGGAGCGAACCTCTCGCGGGCGGCGTATGGGTCCAGTATGGTGCTACGCCGGGTGCAGTGCGCACTGCGCAAGGCACCTTTGCTCACATCTCCCAAAGCTGTGCGAGGACCCACCGTCTCCGGTGTTCTAGGCATAATTCGGGGCTTGATCTGATATCCAAAAAGATCGAGTCAAAGGGTCACTCGGTGATCCAGGAGCCGGTTATACCTACCGGAGCAGGTAGGCGCAAGCCTGACTTGGTGACCCTGGTGGACGGTGTCGCCTATGTTGTTGATGTCAACATTACCTCGGACTGTAATGATATGAGCGGTCCATATGAGGAGAAGGTCTGCTATTATGCGCGACTTGACGTCATCGACTGGGTGGCTAATGTCCTTCCGAGGGCGCTGTGTGTGTTTGGGGCGGTGGTACTGAACTGGCGAGGAGCGCTCCACCATGCCTCGTCGGGCCTCCTCCGCAAGTTGGGGGTAGGTCCAGCCGACGAGACCCTCATGTCGTGCCGGGTGTTGACTGACACCAGTAACATGTTCCGACACTTCACTCGGTCGACAATGAGTGGTCCGAGGAAGCCATACGCTGGTACAGCCTAGGCACTGCGTTCATGAAAAGACCATACCCACATCGGACCAAGTACAGGGGTCCGTTCAACGCAAGGTGACATTACGCGAGAGAGTCCCTAGTCTCGATTGCTCGTCAAACTGGAGGCGCATTGCCCTGTGGGTCAGCTCGGAAGGCAGAAACGCTTTATGGGCGAGCAACCCACCAAATTATAAGATCCGGTAGCCGCGAGAGCAAATGCACAATGATGAAACTGCCCGGTCGCGCGAACGACCGGGCTAATCTGAGTGTTAAAAAAATAATCCCAATTATTGATGACATAATTTTTTATGGCATTAATTATAAACAAGGCATAAACCTATGTCTCACCAGTGGGCATATCTATCTATCGGCTGAATCGGTTATCTCCAGAAGATCCACTTTTTAAAATGGATACTAAGCAGAACAAGCAAGTTGGAACAGATATGTGTTCATTTCGAATTGTACAGGTTTAGAGACCTAGCACAAAGCATAGGCTATCTGATTACCTGAATTGATAAGGTTCCAGAGAATAGAGCTTGCCTATAGACGTGCACTGCGCAGTCGAGTTAATATATGTACAGTTATTAATAGTTGTTTTTTTAGGACTAGCTAACATTCAGCTTCTACTTCTGTAATCTATACGCGGATTTGAACTAGCACACGATATATAGCCTGAGGGCTGAGGAGCTGCAGAACACAGCGGCCTATGCATCAAACTAGTCACACTACTTTTAACAAGGACTTTGCAGTTCAATGAATTATTCGTCCTTGTAACACGATCGTGCACGAGACCATATGATACAACCAGTGCTTTTTTTCTAGAAAAAAAGGTTCCGGAACGGAACAATAGGTTCCGGAACGCAACAATTATGGGCTGGCTAAAATCACGAGAAAAACTGGATTGGGGTTGGGAGGGGTCTCAATAAACACTGAAAACAGTTCAAAAACACTGAAAATAAATTAAAATAACTAAATTATTGTTTTAATAATTAAAATAAATAAATTATTTTTTAGTAGCTGAAAAAGGTGCCGGAACGCCGTTCCGGCTCGTTCCGGCTGAAAAAAAAGCCCTGGATACAACCATGATTTCGAAGTACTTAGGAAGTAGACTTTCAGAGTAAACAACTTTGCAACTTGGACTTAGCTATAATTATACGTTGATTTTTCTACATACATGTGATTTTCTTTGCAACGGCATGTATTTAATAGAAAACGGTACCCGATCCTCCTCCTATCTCACTCTCTCCGTCCCTCAGTCACTACTCGCCTCAAGTTCTCCAACCGATCCACTTCTCGCACTGCACCTCGACTCTTTGGAGTTTACCGTTACTCTTACGAGTGAAAATGGCTGGATGTTGCACATAGACGTAGATATGGACATAGAGATCCATAGTTGCTAAACACGTAAAAACTAATTTAAAAACCGGAAAAAAGTGACGAAAAAAACGAGACCTTTTGGAAAATAAAATCCGAAAAAAACTGTTTTAACAACTATGTAGAGCTCTATGCCTTAGTACCCGGAGTCAGTCGCTAAGGAGTTAGCGACTGACTTGATGAGTTAGCGACTGACTTAGCGATTCAGTCGACTAAGTCGCATGCTTATTGACTGACTAAGTCGCTAAGACTTATCGACTGACTTAGCAACTTGCTATCGACTTCTCATAGCATAAGCTATGTCTATTGGCCTTATGTAGGCTATACCTGATTACCTAACAATATAATGCAAAGGTCTTTCTGCCATAGTGGGCCGAATATTTGGCCCACTATGGCAGAAAGACCTTTGCATGATCTGATTTGGTCTATTATACCAGCGGTTCTCAACCTTTTGGGACTCAAGGACCACTTATAAATTCTGTGTCTCGGTCGCGGACCACCACTAAAAATTGTGCCACTGGTGCACATAAAATTATATGCGACCTTATAAAATTATAACTTTATATAAAATTATTGTATAAGATAATAAATTTGATAAGATTAAGTATTTTACTTATTCTTTACTATTAATTTTAATAAATGTCTAAAGAAAGTAGCCTACAATATTCGTTTTAAACCTAATGTGAGCTTCGAGCTTGCATATTTGAGCACAGTTTATCCAAAGAGGTTCATCTTCGACTTCAAGTGTTGAACGATATTTTGTTTTAACCATCACAGAAAAGCCACATTCACAAAGACACGATGTTGCAAAGGTAAAATAGTTTTGAAAGCTTTCTCATACAGTTCTGGATATTCATGTGAAGCTTGTATCCAAAATTTCATCAAGCTCACCCTTGGATGCAACATCTTCAATGTAGCATCGCTAATCAGTTCAATGAATTGGTTTAATTCCGATATTGGTAAATTTAATGAATCAACGTTTGCAAGTAGGGCCTAGGGCTGTACCGAATAGGTGATTATCACTATTCGGTCGAATACAAATTGTTGGACCAACTATTCGGCCGAATACGAATACGAATACGAATATTGTACAAAATAGGTCTACCGACAACATTCAAAATTTCAAATGTACGCAAAAGTTTCAGTTCAGTTAGGCCTAATTGAATACATAGACCCCTAAACTGAAAGTAAACAGTTAACTACATGTAATTTTTGCCTCCGTCTGCCAGTCTGTGTAAACTAGAAACGGAACTAATTTAACTAAACTTAGAATTGTCACTTACTTAGCGTTCACTCCACTCGCTATAGCAGCCGCTTATGCAGAAACAGATGTGACAACTATTCGTATTTGGTCCGACCGCTATTATTCGGCCGAATACCGAATAGCTATTTGGCCCACTATTAGGCCCCGAAGCGAATACGAAGTGAATATTCGGTACAGCCCTGTTTGCAAGAAACGGTCTGGAAACCCACGAAAAACTCTGAACGTTCAAATCACCAAAGTAGAAGTTAAATCAATCCAGCAATGAATGAATATGTCCGGAAATTAAATTCACAAATCAGGACTGATTGATCTCTCGGTCCATTCATGCACCTGATCAAACATGTCAAAGTTGACTTCCAATATCCTTTTTTCCAGAGATCAAGATTTTTAGTAGGAGCTGACACTTGTCACTGCGGGTGATTAAATCTGTCTGTTTGCATGTTTTTAATTGTAAAACAATATATAAATTATAGGCCTTGCTCGCGGACCACTAGACAGATGGCCGCGCACCACCAGTGGTCCGCGGACCACTGGTTGAGAACCGCTGTATTATACAAGTACATAACTATACACAAAATACGTATGCATGTATGTGTGCATGCATGTTTGTATATATGTATGTATATATGTTTGTATATATTTATTTATTTATTTATTAGAAATGCGAATCTGAGGCGCAGTTAGTCAGTCGCCAGGTGAAGAGCAATTAGACATACCTGTATGTATGTATTTAAGTATATATGTGTGTATGTATAAATGCATGGGTGTATGTGCGCCTGCATGTGCAAATTGTGCATGTATGTGGGTCTAGGACAGTTCCCCGGGACATCCCCCCAGAAGGATTTAGTGTCACTTGTTTAGTAACGTATGTAAAAACTATATGCTCATTAGCAGTCATTATTAGTTACGATTTAAAAGTGAAGCCCCAAGTGTTAACGACTTGTTCAAATTATTCTTTTCCACTTCAAAAGTACCTTTGATTTTGAACAAAATTCATCAGCTTAAGCTGAATCGTCAAGCGACTTGCTAAGAAAGACGCGACATTACTTCTGTTAGGATATATGGCAACATTTAATTTCCATGCTAGTAGCGTAGCTTAGCTACTAGCTCCGAACACTAACGCCGTGGTTACGCAATCCGAGGTCTTTATCCTATCTTTGTCCATATCCTTTCTGTAAGCAAACGATGTTGCCTATTTTCAAAAAAATCAGAAACATGTTACTGTAATTTGTTTAGACTATTTTTAGCAAAATATTGGGTAAATAATTTACTAAGATTAAATTATTACGTATTTAAATATAAGAAGAAATTAAATATTATTTAAAAAGTAACTGTAAGGGGTCCGTAGAGTAATGGATAACACACTGGCGTGAAGAGCTGAAGGTACCAAGATCGAAGCCAGTAGGACCCCATAAGGTTTTTTCAGCCTTCCACTCGCTAGATGGCAGTGGTTAAATAATTAGTAGTGCATGAAGTGGCGCCGTGTGGCTGCCGCTTAAACAGTTACATTCGATTCCTGTAAAACTGTTATCGTGTGCTTCTACTATAAACATGTATGTAAGGCGCCCTGCGTGGCTGCCGTTTCTAATATATGTATGTTTACTGTACAGCGCAGTGCGTTTGCAGGCGCTTAATTAAAGAACAACATTATTATTATTATAATTTACTACGTTGATATTTTGATCATTTATTAATACCCGTACCTCTGTGAGATTGTCTCTATCGACTGAGACTAGACTCCTGTTCAGTCATCATGATTCATGCATGCATCTAAATATCCAATCGTCTATCAATGCACCGATCGATGGCGATCCAACATTAAACCATCAGTCCGTCGGTTATGAGAAATAATTCATCCACCCATCCATTCATTCATGCATAAAGCCACGTGCTCGTACAATTATGTACTGATGCCCGCAACTACGCGGATGCGTCAGTTCATTCATTAATGCATTCCTCCCTGCAGGGATTCGTTAGTTTTCCACTCAAAGATTAGGAGATTTATAAAAGCATGGCAAGAACTGCGTTATTGGGTTTGAGAATAAACTACGTAGATGGCCAAATGTTTCAGAGTCTGCGACAGAAATCCTATAGATGCTGACGTTTATTGTGGAATTTCTTAATATGAGACTGCGCATTGAAATTGCTCAAACTTCCCCAAGGCAGGAATCCGGGTGCTTCGTCTGAAAATAGAGTGAACCTCTGACGTCATAGATCCGTGGTTAACAGAATAGTATTTGATTCTATTTCCGACTCTTTTTCGATCCCGATCCCAGAATCCTTTCGGATTGCGTAACCACCGGAAATCTCGTCTGAATCTCGCAACTGCGAGATTCGTTTGCTGACAATCTTTCCCTCGAACTCTACGCAATCCTTCCGGGGTGCGATTATATCGGAGAAGGTCACGTGGTCGGTCTGAGGCAATTTTGGTGGCACGTTTGTTAGGGTTGCATTGAAGGTCACCCTTCCCGGTCGCTGTATTGAGCTTGATCTTGACCAATCCGATTCGTTTTCGGGGTCATCAGAAGCGAAGGATGTGAGCTTACTAGGCGAGAGTTTCTTGTTCGAAGTACGGGATATACCCTCGGCCGCTGTCGAAGTATCTGAACTGCAAGCGAAATCTACGCTGACCAGAGGTAAATCAGCCTCGCGATGGCCTTCCGATTTCGTCCTATTTTTGAGAATCCCCACAGGGTTAGCTCGCACAGGTAGCGACCCCCTCGTGGTTTGTTTCGGCTCATTTGCCGTCAGTTTAACGCAAGTGTCATGAGCAATGGACTTCAAGGAATAGTTTGGATTTGCATCGAAAGCCGAATGTAGAAGACTGAGAATGGTGCGCACGTCTCCCGACACGGTCGCTAGGTCCCTCGTCAGACCATCGAACTGACCCTGCAGCTGTTCTAGACAGGCCTTGGCTTGTCCCAGCTCTCGGCTGAGCAGCGCAGGACTGGCCTTCTTGTCCGATAAAGCGTTTTCACATGCGACAGACGTCAGCGGACCTAAAAGCGCAGGAAAAACAATTGAACGCTTACCTGCCATGACAACGATGATATTAGGAATGTCACGATGTTTAATAATAGGTAATTTCGTGCTGGTTAAAACATGCAAGAGGAATTCTAAGGAAACGAGAAGAAAGCTCAGGAGAAGGAAAGAAAAAGGAAAGATGAACAAAAACACAATCATTTGCAATAAAAGATTGCATAGGCACTTATTTGCTGACAAGTTAAAGTTGAAGAGAGAAAATCACGAGATGATGCTATAACAAAAACGTCGCGAGTGGTTATGATGACGATGATGATGATGATGATGATGATGATGATGATGATGATGATGATGATGATGATGATGATGATGATGATGGTGATGATGGTGGTGATGATGGTGATGATGATGATGATGATGATGATGATGATGATGGTGATGATGATGATGATGATGATGATGATGATGATGATGATGATGATGGTGTTGATGGTGATGATGATGATGATGATGATGATGATGATGATGATGATGATGATGATGATGATGGTGATGATGATGATGATGATGTTGTCATGTCGACAAGTTTTAGGTAGATATAGGAGCTGATAAATATCGCGATTGCTGATCCAACTGTTTTCACCATCACTATTATCGTAGTCGTCATCATCATCATGCAGGCATAATAATAATAATCATCATGACAAATACTGCGCCTTTGTGAGGTGACTAGGACTCCAGGAAAAAAGCGAAGACGTACGAAACTGAGCTCAGTTAATAACCGAAGTATTAGTGGATGGTCGACTTTTCCTGGATGACAGTTTCATATGTCTAAACTCAGCCCATCTCTCTAGCTCTTGACCTAGTCTACAATGAGTTTCAAAATAGATGGAAAGTTTAAAGGCGTTGATGTTGAATCTCTGTTGCTGTGTTCAGTCGAAGGATCAATCCAGGTAGGTCCACCAATGGCCAGCATGCTTCAGCGGTATATCCTAAGAGATATTAACCGTTACATTCACTTTTATGATAATCACCGTCCTCTGTAACAGTAACAACAAGACGTCGTTTGATCATTGTGCTCACCGCGTGTCGTTGAGTTAGTGAGCTGAGCAGACTGATCAGAGACTGACGAAGTCCTTGTACGGCCTGATGAATGGGTGAATGAGGAAGACAGGCTGTTCGTCATCAGTCGAGTCTTGAGGGACGACGGCCGAAGTCGACTACTTCGAAGGCCAAATCGTTTCATCGGTGCCTGAATTCGCTTCTCCGATTGCCTGCCAATCACAATTCTGTTCATACATCTGCCAATCGCAATTCTCTTCATACATCTGCCAATCACAATTCTCGTCATACATCTGCCAATCACAATTCTCTTCATACATCTGCCAATCACAATTCTCTTCATACATCTGCCAATCACAATTCTCTTCATACATCTGTCAATGAATTCTGTTCATACATGTACATCTGCCAATCACAATTCTCTTCATACATCTGCCAATCACAATTCTCTTCATACATCTGCCAATCACAATTCTCGTCATACATCTGCCAATCACAATTCTCTTCATACATCTGCCAATCACAATTCTCTTCATACATCTGCCAATCACAATTCTGTTCATACATCTGTCAATGAATTCTGTTCATACATGTACATCTGCCAATCACAATTCTCTTCATACATCTGCCAATCACAATTCTGTTCATACATCTGTCAATGAATTCTGTTCATACATGTACATCTGCCAATCACAATTTGTTCATACATCTGCCAATCACAATTCTGTTCATACATATTGACACATTATCCTCATTCTTAAAACTAGTATATCAATATGTCATTCATTTATTCAAAGCATTTATATAGCGCCTCTTCAAGGTACAACTTCAACAACTCAGAGGCGCTCCCAATCCAACCCAGGGGAATCGCAGTCTTCACTGGTGACTTGTCAAATAAACGCCGTCACTATACCTTGTCGATTAAAAATCTGAAATTGGCACAATGACTTAGAAAATAACAAACAATTAAAGAAATGCCAAATTGTTGAACACAAAAACCATTAAGTAAAATCATGAACTTCGCGCTGTTTCGTAATGTGCTACGTCGTTACAATGACCGAGTTACCTTATGTTACATTGAATTGCCTTAGTTTATCTCAAATTACTTTAGTTTTAGAAGAGATTTAAAAGTCGTTACCGAGCTATAAAAATGGAAGGAAGGCGATATTTCAGCTTACCTTGCCTTGTCTTATCGCAAGCTACGCGTGAAATGAGACGGAAAAGATAATCTAAGTGTTTGACACTGCTTATCACCTCAGTGTTTCAGGTGTTTCTCGTACCTGGTTGTGTTGAGTCTTGGTGACGACGTGTATCCCTGGATCCTGTCGGCAACTGGTCTCTCCCACCAACCACCAATGTCCTCATTTCCCGTGTCGGTCCAGCCCTCCACTCCCTGGCTGTCGCAGTCGCCTGCATCGCCCTCTGGCGGCGGCGTAGGTGGTACTTCCTCTTCCGTTATGGCCGGAAGTGTGATGGCGGGTTCGATTCTGGCGTCATAGTCTTCCGCCTCGACGAATCCGTCGCGTAGGTTGTAGGTCAGGTCATTCAGGAGGTCAGAGGCACATTTGCCGGCGAATTCTGGGTAGATGCGAAGGACTTCTTGGAGCCCGTTCAACTGAATGCACTGGAGGTCACAATAGGTGAGCGACTTAACATCACAACTCGACTTAATAACTGGATCGTCGTAATCCAGATCTGTTCCAAACAGATCACCCTTACCTAATCAAAACACCAGACAGAAAACGAGGCTGGGTAGAAAGTAGAGATGGGTGAAAATTATATACGACCCATTATTTTCATATACTCATTCAGTCACTGTTTCAACCACCTGATCAGTCGTTCACTTAAACCCATTCAATCAACCACTCAATCAACCAACCATCAGACAAGGAACTTATCAACCAGCCAACGTATTAACCAGCCAACGCATCATCCAGTCAACGCATCAACCAGTCAACCCATCAGCCAGCCAACGCACCAACCAGTCAACGCATCAGCCAGACAACGCATCAACCACCCAACGCATCAACCACCCAACGCATCAACCACCCAACGCATCAACCACCCAACGCATCAACCACCCAACGCATCAACCACCCAACGCATCAACCACCCAACGCATCAACCACCCAACGCATCAACCACCCAACGCATCAACCACCCAACGCATCAACCACCCAACGCATCAACCACCCAACGCATCAACCACCCAACGCATCAACCACCCAACGCATCAACCACCCAACGCATCAACCACCCAACGCATCAACCACCCAACGCATCAACCACCCAACGCATCAACCACCCAACGCATCAACCACCCAACGCATCAACCACCCAACGCATCAACCACCCAACGCATCAACCACCCAACGCATCAACCACCCAACGCATCAACCACCCAACGCATCAACCACCCAACGCATCAACCACCCAACGCATCAACCACCCAACGCATCAACCACCCAACGCATCAACCACCCAACGCATCAACCACCCAACGCACCAACCACCCAACGCATCAACCACCCAACGCATCAACCACCCAACGCATCAACCACCCAACGCATCAACCACCCAACGCATCAACCACCCAACGCATCAACCACCCAACGCACCAACCACCCAACGCATCAACCACCCAACGCATCAACCACCCAACGCATCAACCAGCCAACGCATCAACCACCCAACGCATCAACCACCCAACGCATCAACCACCCAACGCATCAACCACCCAACGCATCAACCACCCAACGCATCAACCACCCAACGCATCAACCACCCAACGCATCAACCACCCAACGCATCAACCACCCAACGCATCAACCACCCAACGCATCAACCACTCAACGCATCAACCACCCAACGCATCAACCACCCAACGCATCAACCACCCAACGCATCAACCACCCAACGCATCAACCACCCAACGCATCAACCACCCAACGCATCAACCACCCAACGCATCAACCACCCAACGCATCAACCACCCAACGCATCAACCACCCAACGCATCAACCACCCAACGCATCAACCACCCAACGCATCAACCACCCAACGCATCAACCACCCAACGCATCAACCACCCAACGCATCAACCACCCAACGCATCAACCACCCAACGCATCAACCACCCAACGCATCAACCACCCAACGCATCAACCACCCAACGCATCAACCACCCAACGCATCAACCACCCAACGCATCAACCACCCAACGCATCAACCACCCAACGCATCAACCACCCAACGCATCAACCACCCAACGCATCAACCACCCAACGCATCAACCACCCAACGCATCAACCACCCAACGCATCAACCACCCAACGCATCAACCACCCAACGCATCAACCACCCAACGCATCAACCACCCAACGCATCAACCACCCAACGCATCAACCACCCAACGCATCAACCACCCAACGCATCAACCACCCAACGCATCAACCACCCAACGCATCAACCACCCAACGCATCAACCACCCAACGCATCAACCACCCAACGCATCAACCACCCAACGCATCAACCACCCAACGCATCAACCACCCAACGCATCAACCACCCAACGCATCAACCACCCAACGCATCAACCACCCAACGCATCAACCACCCAACGCATCAACCACCCAACGCATCAACCACCCAACGCATCAACCACCCAACGCATCAACCACCCAACGCATCAACCACCCAACGCATCAACCACCCAACGCATCAACCACCCAACGCATCAACCACCCAACGCATCAACCACCCAACGCATCAACCACTCAACGCATCAACCACCCAACGCATCAACCACCCAACGCATCAACCACCCAACGCATCAACCACCCAACGCATCAACCACCCAACGCATCAACCACCCAACGCATCAACCACCCAACGCACCAACCACCCAACGCATCAACCACCCAACGCATCAACCACCCAACGCATCAACCACCCAACGCATCAACCACCCAACGCATCAACCACCCAACGCATCAACCACCCAACGCATCAACCACCCAACGCATCAACCACCCAACGCATCAACCACCCAACGCATCAACCACCCAACGCATCAACCACCCAACGCATCAACCACCCAACGAACCAAAACTAGCCAACACACCATCAACAAAGCAGTCAATCAGTCAGCTTGTCGGTAGGTTGGTTTGTCTGTTTGTCAATCGATGGTTCACCGAATTGTTTCACTCGGTAAGCAGCAGTCAGTTGGGCTTTGATGATAAATACGTACGGATGGATAAGTGAGATGCTGTGACCACGTGGTCGACAGAGGGCGTAGGCTGTTGACCTACCTAGAATGGCGACGACCATCGTGTCCTTGAGGATCTCGAGCGATCCATTTGTGACGAAGTAGATGCAAACGATGGCGTCTCCCTTGTGAATGACGTATTCGCCGGGAGCACAGAACATCGGCTTGATCTGCATAGCTATGGCCTTGAGGCAGCCCTGGCTGGACCCTGCGAACACCGGAAGAGAAAGGACCTCGCGATGGAGATGGGCTGCAACGTCTCCCTGCATCTCCACCGGAAAATCCCTCAGCACCTACGAATGCAATGCGATGCGATGTTTTATGACGCAATGTAGCTAAATTGTTACATTAATTTTGTCTAGCGTCCACATTAAATCTTCCAAGAGTCACGTAGCTCTCAGACTATATCGCAATATGGAATTTATGTAAAAACCTAGACATTTTATATATGTTATTTCTATAGTTCAATTTTTACAGCAAGTTAAATTAACAACATTAACTGTTCTTTGTCGCCATCGATATTGCCTGTTAATTGTTGTCCCTATTTAGCCTAAGCGAAACTCTGGGGTTATCGTTTGTTTCTCAATATCCTGCTAATATTTTATGTTACACTGTATTCTCTTTTGTCGAGTTTTGTTACACTGTATTCTCTCTTTGTCGAGTTTTAGGATCAATAAACGAATAAGATATATTATGAGATATATCAAACAGTCAGGTCCGTCTGAATCATTGTGGAGAAATTTCCTTTCATCCTAAAAATCGCAAACTTGATGTCATTACTTTATGTGCCACATTTGATATTCGATGCGGAAGTGCTGCCAACCTTCTGACACGTGTTTCTCGTTACTGTTGGCAATTATATGTGTGGTTATTATTGGCAAATGTTGCATGGAACTGTTAGAATTAGTAATGTGAGAAAAGCAGCTGCAGTGTCATTCAGTGCGATGTCGACCCATAAAGAATGCAAATCACGCTACATTTTCTGCACGAACTCTTAAACATTTACGTCGTCGGCAAATCTTTATTATCACATAGACTAATAGAATTCTTTTCAACCCAAGTCGAAGCTAATTTCAGGACAGGCTCATCTGTTTGCCAGGTGCAAAAATTGATAGAAACTGATGAATATTGCAGTTAATTTATCAGATGGACGAGGAGACGGTTTCATGGAAACAAACTGATTTTCATAAATATAGACCATTTCCGCCTCGGAGATTGGCGATGGACTGATTACAGGGAACATTATCTCCGATTGACTCGTTATTAGAGCTGGACTTCAGTTTTATGTTCGGACTTTTAATGCTTATTTTCAAAGTAGAAATACTTATTTTCGTCAATTTTATCATCCTAGTCTAGTAATTATAAAATCTTATGTTAGTAATAATGACAAATATCGCAATTAACTTTAGGAAAATAATTTGAGATTTGAGATTATAAAACTTATTGCAGTCAATCGCCATGATTATGTTTATATAATCAGCAAAATCCAACGAAAAAGAATTTGTTTTGTTTAGTTTCTTAATAATGCGTTTCTATCCTTGTTTAGTTAAGAAGGAAATACTTGCACGTGCATTAAGCGCCTCTTTAAATTTTTGTATATTTAGACAATAAGCCGCATGGCTATTTCTGGAGTCAAATATCGCATCCGTTTACCTCTCTGATATCGATACCGCTGTTGAGGGACCACGTGGTCTGGAAGTACTCCTGCATCCGCTGCTTCAGAGGCTGCGGTATGTGATGTGTGCGGAAGAAGTCTTTGAGGTCACGTGTCTTCGACTGGTAGATGGCACGACGTGCGTACATACGTTGGATGATGGCCGTCACGTTGCCGAAGACGAGAGCGTGCATCAAAGCTGAAAGAAGATCGAACATTAACGACTCACAAATATAGCGCTGCTGCTCTCAGAGATCGTCTGCGTAGACTCAGTCTGTGAAATTATCATAATCGTCGTTTCTCCTCCGCCTAATCAAATTCTGTTTAACAGTTAACAGAGGCATTAAACTTGTTTGACACTTTAATAACGAGCGTGTACCAAAAATGACTGGGAAACCCATAGGCGTAATTTGTGGGGGGTACGAGGGGTACCCGTACCCCCAAATTTTTGGAGTGGGGGTACCGTACCCCACTTTTAAACAATACCAATCAATATTTCATTATTGAGCCTTCCCAGAGATCGCAGTCTCCGCCTTGCTTCGTGTATGTAATAAATTGGTACCCCCCACTTTTGGACCAAAGTTACGCTCATTGGAAAACCAATGCGGCTCGTCGTTAAAGCGTTAAACGTCTCTATACGCAACTCCTCCGAAGTGGAGTTGCGTATAGAGGTCCAGGTGAACGATGGGCCTAAATTTCTCAACTGAAGAGTAGAGCCCTGCGCCGACGTCATAGTGTCGGCGGCGGCGGCGGCGCGCCGGTCATTTTTGGTCGGCGGCGGCGGCGCGCCGACGAACAAAAATCGGCGGCGGCGGCGCACACAAAATGTCGGCGTCGGCGCGGCGCGGCGCGGCGTGCACTAGTCAGAAACATGAGTGACCATGGGCATCCGCAGGAATTTTTCCGGAGGGGGATAAATTTTTCTAAGGGGGGCTAAATTTTTCCAGGGGGCAAAATGACGTTTTTGCATGGAAAATCTATTCACAAATCCAGAGGGGCAAGTCCCCCTTCCCCTCCTCCGGACGCCCATGTGAGTCACTATGAGTTGAACAGCCGTTGGTCCTGTGACCAGTCAAAGGGCCAAGTTCTCTAAAGCCACTCCATCACACTTAAGCTCAACTACATATAAAGGGACTGAAAGAGAAGACACCTTCAGACATTTGCCTTACAAATATGAACATCCTTAATTACACTGCACATCTGTATAGGTATAGGCCTACTGGCAAATTGTAATCAGATGAAACATGCATTTGCATATTGCATGAATACACTTGCATATGCACTGATACAGTGTAGGCCTACACACCAAGTCACATGGCAGATGATGGATAACAGCATCCTCCAAGTAAGAGAGGCTGCTGAAGCCATAAAGTGAAATGTAAATATATACGTTTTCCTATGGTAATACACTGGCCGAGTGGCCTCACTCCTGTTAATTTTTTAATGAATTTACCAGGTGGTCTGCTGCCCGTTTGATTTGGTGCCACACCATTTAAAGTTTCCACATATAGACCATTGTTTGTATCAGACTAAACTGAAAAAGACCATTGTTGATACTATACGTACTAAGTCAAATCCTTTGTCAACTGATACTGTTTACCTGTATAGATTCCAGCCAAAAGTATTAATCAATTATACCTTCCCTCCTGCAGGATTATTACTTAAATGGCATATCTTGCTATTAATAGCACTCACAAACTCCTCTAATCTTACAACATTAAGCCAAAAATTTACACCACATACATCAAAGACAACAATCAATAAGTTATAGAAGCTATTCAACATGAAGGTAACGAATGAGGGAATACTGTAGTACTGTAGTACACATACAAAGACATGCATTGCATATTGCTTTTGTTGTCAAGGTATTAAGGAAATGGAAACAGGAACAGGTGTATCAAAAAATGGTTACTTGTAACAAGATATCGCTTTAAATGGTATCAAGATAAAGGCCACAAACACTATAATCAGCTATGTTCACTCTTTATCTTCTTCATTAACACACGAGTTCCTATCAATCAAAGTGCCATTTCTGAGAATAGTTTGCAAATCTTTTGCAATATCATGCAAAACATGAAAAATGCAACAATAAAGCATATAAAACAATTAAGCATATCAAACTGGCATCGGCGGCGCGCCGACAGATTGTCGGCGGCGGCGGCGGCGGCGCGCCGACAAACAAAAATCGGCGGCGGCGGCGCCCACGAAATGTCGGCGGCGGCGGCGCGGCGCGGGCGGCGCAGGGCTCTACTGAAGAGCGAAGACAAAAACAGCTTAACAATCATAAGAAACCTGGTGCACCATCCCAAATTGTGTTCATAATCAAATACTGACTGCGAAAGAATGGATGGCATATTTGACTCAGATGCTATGGTATTCCATGGTTGATCAGTCATCCGATAGCTAACCTGGATCGATGCTAGGACTACTTAATTTCACTTGTCACCATGCAACGTCATATCCGCCACAACAGCCAGCCATCTATCGGCTGGGTTTGTCAGAAATTTAAGTATTGATCAGTACGATATTATAAGTTACTTATCTAAGCCTCTCTTGGTGTACTTGCAAAAAGCTGAACGCGTCTTTAAAAATTAGAATTATTTAGAGGAGCTCAGTAGAGCGATAGCATTTGAATTTATCGATATCAGATTGAGCTGCATAGCCTGTCCTAAAGACCGCGAGTTGTTTCAAATTCAGTCAACAATTTCAAGATCATTTCCAGTCTTGTACATGTATAAACCGAGAAACTGCTGCAATAGTTCACAAATACAGCGCACCATGCTACGTGACAGCCTTCAATTACATGAAAATTTTCAATTGCAGAAGCAGAGATTCTCTTTAATGAGCAGAATGAACTGCGGCAACGTACCTCCAATGAGCATCGCAATGACGGAGAAAACCTTTTCGGCATTCGTGTTTGGCGAGACGTTGCCAAATCCGACGCTCGTTAGGCTTGTGCAGGTGAAGTAAAGAGCCGAGATGTAGGAGCTCGTCATGTTCGGCAGATTGATCGTCTTGTTAAGAATCGGTGCATCCAGCTTCTCAGACAACTGGTACAACCACCCTACAAAACAACCGACAGTCTGTGCCTTCGCGTGCTTTTCATCTGTCTTTCTCGCCGTTGAACAGTGTTTCACAAGACTATTCATTGTGGTACTATTGTGCGCGATAGTATTTAGGCGTATAGACTGTCAATAGAAAGGTAGGGGGGTTTAAATCCTCGTTAGGACAGAAGATTAATCGAAATTTCTGCTCCGCCTACGTCCTTAAAGAACTAAGCTATAAATTAGGCTGTTGATTAATCGGCAGTTAACGCAAGCGATTAACGCGTTAAATTTTCTGGACGATTAACGCGATTACAAAATTTAATCGCGATTAATTTTATCTGCAAACACAGTTTTGGATAGGAATTTACCGAATACTGCATGCATGAGGTAGGCCTACTGCCGAAGCCAAAAGTCTTTGGCCGAGATTGGGCTTATTCACTCAGCTGTGTTGGGCGAACTCGTAGGCAACCAAAACAATTTCCTGTTAATGGCGGTGTAGACTAGTTATCCAAATTCGTCCTTTCTGTAAACGTTTCTGCGCATATAGTTTAATCTTCGTCCGTATTATATGTATATATGTCGAGAGAAACAAGAGCGAGAGAAAGCGACATCTAT
>OY744606.1:36455085-36457585 GCA_963556255.1 Allolobophora icterica
AGAAGGCGAGAGACCTTGAGCAGATGTATGACTGAACCCTAGACAGCAATAGAACAACATATCAGAGACATATAAGCAGGCAGAGGAACGTATTCCGAAATAATATGGACTGTTTCTTCAATATCAATATACATATATATATGCTTAACACACACACACACACACACACACACACACACACACACACACACACACACACACACACACACACACACACACACACACACACACACACACACACACACACACACACACACACACACACACACACACACACACACACACACACACACACACACACACACACACACACACACACACACACACACACACACACACACACACACACACACACACACACACACACACACACACACACACACACACACACACACACACACACACACACACACACACACACACACACACACACACACACACACACACACACACACACACACACACACACACACACACACACACAAGCTCTGGCCCTAATACGCATGCGAACCTTAATTGGAAGGGTGGGTATCCTTACTCCTTACGCTCCCTCTTTTCCGAACCGATTATTTGTCGTAATAGATAAGGCATGTTTAGTATCAAATCTATCAATTATATCTAAACGAGAGAGCGCTAGCGTTGCTGATATAGCGTTGTGCTTCTGTTGTTTGCTCTAAACTCTATCTGCTCGGTTCAATCTATTACAATAGCAATCTATCTGTTTACACTCTTTCAGCCTAAATGATGAGATCCGTTTTGTTTATTCAGTCTGCAATTGCCTCTATGCTCCCTCGGGTTAATTTCTCATTTGCTTTGGCTGCCTTTGTGGGATGGACGCCGTGTCTCATTCTGATCCGCGTCACGTCCTCTTCAGTCCGCCATCTTAACGAAAGAACTGAACTCTCTCCACTGAGCTGATATACTTACGGCATGTTCACCATTATGATGAGCAGCTGTTTTCACTTGAGTGGAGTTCTTAATCCTCCTATTCTGGATTTAATTAATAAATTCCAACAGATTATAATCATTAATATAATTATTTGTTGTTCTACCAAAACTGTTGGCACTGTACGAATAGGCGTTGGATGTTGATCGCCTGTGATCTTTAAGTCTTACCGTATTAACTTGAAATGCGTAGAGAAGATCGAAAGGTAAGGCCGCGAGAAGGTCGAGAAGGAACCATCCTTTGATGTAGTTGATCGCTATCTGCTGCGGATGGTAGATCACCTGACCGTTTTTGTTGACATATGTAGTTCGAAAGTTTAGAATTATATCTGTAAGTTTATATCGACGAAAACACAGCTGATAAACTTTAGCCGACTATCGACAAAAATTGCGTAGACATTTAATACGTTTCCAGTGTCAATTAAAACCTAAACGAAGTTTAAAAATATAAGTAAAAGAAAGAAGACAAATAAACACGAGGAAATGTAACAAGAACTAGAAGGTAAATTTAAAATGGACCTATAGCCATAGGTTATACTGTTTAAACCTGAATGCGTAACATGCATTCCGAAGATCTTCTGTTAGTGCGCTAGTTTTAGGCCACTGAGGCGCTATAAAGGTGACTATTTTAGATGAGATGTTAGGTTCATACAGTTGCATCTGTTGCAACATTGCAATAAAGCATCCCAATGCAACCATTGCAAAACTAATGAAAATGCAGTACTTCTAAGCAGTTTACTGTTAATCGCGTACAGGATAGGTCAACCTGTTCTTCACATAAAATTAATTAAAAGTAAAATCTAATAACACTTGAGCTTGATAGGCAACTAACGAAATTGTAGTTGCCAAAACCTATCAAATTTCCTAAAAAAATTTATACTGCAATACTCGGCTTACTGCAAGTTCAAAACAATTCCACCAGGTGCAGAAAAGATACTTGAATAAGCTACTGTTAGAACACACTCACGAAATTATAAGCATTACCATCCAACATACATACAAATCAAGTCATTTCCCACTTTAAACGAAACCATTAAATGCGAAAGATGGCGAGCCTACAGCAAATAAAGAGAGAGACAGAGAGACAGAGAGAGACAGAGACCAAGAGAGACGATATAAGCGCTTCATCCAGGCACAGTTTTATTGCCCATAACATCGTCTGATAACATCGTCTCGTGTGCGCTTTATAATGTGATAGATACGGATAGGCAGTCTTGCAGTCCGTTAAGATATCGGATCCATAATATGTTCAGTCTCCGAACGCCGATCGAAGACACCGTGTGTATAATTTAGCTTGAGACAACCGAAGTATTCAAATAGATGCAACGTTGTCTAATCTTACAAAGGCCCTGTGCGTCTGGAACATTCTTTCAGCAGCACACCAGCCTTCGCACCAAGAATGAATTCAAACAGTGCATTGTTTAGCTTATCAAATAAACGATCGGCTAAGGACAGTAATCACACGCAAACGGTCGAGTTTGCACACATTCCAGTAATCCAGCGCTATAAATGTCTTCATAAAGTATTTTGGTATTTAGGAAATAGATTTCTATTT
>OY744606.1:36462585-36490085 GCA_963556255.1 Allolobophora icterica
AACATGTTTTTTTAAATTTGGAGCATCACAGTTAAAAAATTCTATCCAACGTTTTTGTTTTTGTCTTCAGTTTTGGAAGAACTTGTCTTAAGATGCAATACTCCTTGTATAAGTCATCTCCCAAAACTGTAATTCCACATGTGCGAATTAGTTCTAACAAACTTTCGAACGAAAATAGACTAAGTATTTTGATTTTTTGTGGAACATTATTTTCAAAATTGAACTACTAATTCAAGTAGGCTAATGCTTATGTGTAAACATTGAGTGCATCTGTCTTGAAACATTGAATCTGATTAGTAGTACGATGTTCGAAATTGTTGTTGACCGAAACCCCCCAAAACTGATAACTTATTCTGGTTGTGAGTTCATTTCTAACTCCATCAATAATGTCATACACTTAAGTAAAGTAACGTTGTTTCGGATTCCAGTTTTCCGATTGCTGTCGTGAAAATCTTCATAAAGTTGAGCACGAAATGCATATAGCACTCTGGCAGAGACAGTAGGCCTACACCATCATCAAGTAAACCATCTGCTTGACCTTTTACAAATTTCCAAAATGAGTTTGTTTGTCTCTTCTTCTCCTTCGGCTATGAAATAAGCTTTAACTGCTTTCCAACATTGGACTAGTCTAACAATAGCTGGTTCAAGTAATAACCATTGTATTGGTACGTGACGTAACAAAACATTGAACTCCTCGCCAACAAATTCATAGCATGTTTTAATTTCTTCTAAGCGTTTGGCTGAAGACGAAAATTCGCTGTTAACTTTAATTACAAGTGACTCCACGTCATACGGTAATTGTTTACATGCATGTTTTAGCAACATTGTGCAATACATGGCAATTGCAATTGGCTTTCATGAGTTGAGACTGCATTGCTTTTAATCCAACGAACACCGAGTGATGTTTTCCGTAATTTACGGATGCATTATCTGCACCGTAAGTGACCAGATTTTTTGTTTCAAGTCCGTTCTCGTCAAGAACTTGCAACAGTTTTCTAGATATAGCCTACCATCTGATGTTTCGTCAAAATCTTCATAGAAATCGATAAGCATTTTCGTACGAAAAAAACGAACTGAAACGGGGTACATTTTTAAGTTACCTTTATTAGAAGCATCAGTGGAAATAGAGTATTGCACTGGTGAGCAAAATTCTGCAAATTTTTTCGTGCTCTTGTTTTTTCTGGACACTGCATTGTCCAGAACGACCCTCCTCTGGTTTCTGTACACTGACTGCAATTTCTGGACGATCCAGAAAAACTCTAGACGGTTGGCAACCCTAGTTGTGTATGTAAACTTCTTCAAAAGTCAGGTCATCCATGGCCTTCACTAATCTTTCTGCAAACGATTAACAAATTAGATTGACTGGGCGTCGTGCTCTAGTCTACAATTTTATGACATGCAGTTCTTGCACGGCTTTAAGCGCCATAGCCAGCAATCTCTTCTCTCTATCAGTGACTGAATATAATTAGATTACCTGTACACTTTCATCAACGTACCTCGAACATATATGCATTAGCCAGCCTAATATTTCATTGATTAGCTCCATAATCGATATGACTCTGTCACCTCTAGCATTATCCAGTCGATGCTATTTACATTTAGAGCCGAGATACGGGATGGAAAGGACAGGCAGTCTAATTTTGCAACAGTAACATAATATGTTTATAACATATAAAGCTCAATGTGACAATATGCTTTATATGGGCTTTACATGTCTTACTTATAGTCCCCTATTGTAGTATATATGAGAGGCTCCAAAATATGAGGATACTGTAACATGGGCTTCATTTGTGCTACATATGACGTGCCTGTTGGGGTTGCCCCAACATTACATAGCTAGCCTACGTCACTGGTGTAAGCGGTGCAAGGAAAGTGATACGCTTAATTTATTTGTATACATGTTACTAATGATGTAGACTCTTTGTACCTCTTGATTCGCCTGTTCAATAATTAATTAATTATTTTCAGTCAGGTGGTGTTTGATGTGGAATTTTACGAAATAAAATAACATTATGACCTGAACGGTGTCTTCAATAACATAAATTTTAGTTCGATTTTCGAGGTCATTAACAGGCCTAGGCCTCAACAATAAGTATTTAAAAATTTGTTTCCAGAGAACAACTAATTTAAATTGCATGCCAGATCCATTGCTATAGCATTCGTGACTACACGCGACTAGCATACTGAACGAAGCCTTTTCTGATTAATTTTCAAGTCTAATGACTTCAGCGTCATTTAGACTAGCGCAAGAAGCATGCACCACACACACACACACACACACATACATACATACATACATACATACATACATACATACATACATACATACATACATACATACATACATACATACATACATACATACATACATACATACATACATACATACATACATCAAATCAAATCAAATCAAATCAAATCAAATAAAAACATTTTATTGCTTCCACCAAAACAAAACAAAAAACAAGTCATATAACAAACTATAAGTTGTCGGATTGAAGTTTTGTCTCAGAGAGAGCAAAAGGTGGCCCTAAAGGGAGGTTACTCCCGCTAGGCAGGGACACCTACTAGTGCAGTAGGCTACGTAAGTTATGTGACTGTCAAGTCATGGGAAGCCAGAAGAAGTAGCTAGATGAAGTCTGGTGAGGAAGCATAGAGAAAGCAAAATAAATCATCGATAAACTTATCTAACCATTAATATATACTTAACTAAACATCAACAAAAGAGACAATGAAACTGAAAATAGGACTATCGCAAGATACTATGCTATCAGTCCTATAAAGAAAGTATAAGTAGGAAAAAAGTGAATGGGGGGGAAGAGCAGCCCGCGACCCGGCGCGGCGCGCCCACCGAGCAGCATTGACCAAACCCTGTGGTCACTCCAAGGTCAGTTGACTCCCATTCAAGATAAATGATTTTAAACGAGATTTAAATAAGTTTATATTTGGGGAGTGACGGATATCGGGAGGTATAGTTTCCCATACTTTGGGCCCATACGCCTTTAAACTAAATAATCGTGAGTTGGTACGAGCTTTGACTGGTCTGAGGGCAGCAGCGTTCCTAGTGTCGTGAGTGTGGATATGAGATCCTGGGATGAAATAGTCACAGAATGAGGAGGGAAGGTTATTATGCTCGAAGCGATAGATAAATTTACCAATTTGTGTTAGCCTAAGTTGACTTATATTTAGTAGTCTAAGTCTGCTGAAGATTGGGGCAGTATGAGTCCCAAAAGGCACTCCTGCCACCATCCGAATTGCCTTTTTTTGAAGAATTATTAATTTCGTCAATCTAGATTCGTACGTGGAACATACATACATACATACATACATACATACATACATACATACATACATACATACATACATACATACATACATACATACATACATACATACATACATACATACATACATACATACATACATACATACATACATACATACATACATACATACATACATACATACATACATACATACATACATACATACATACATACATACATACATACATACATACATACATACATACATACATACATACATACATACATACATACATACATACAGGGTTGGGCTGGGAGCGCACCTGAGTAGATAATCTTGAAGGGGCGCTATATAAATCCACTGTAATAATATATACATGAATACATAAAAACACATTTATACATATACATGCATGCATACATTCATACGCACACACAATACATACTTCCATGCATACATGCATACATGCATGCATTAATCCATACGTACATATCAAAATAAAATATAATTGTATTGGACATAATTATTATAGTGTATAAATGAGACTAATTTAAAGCATCGCAAATAAGAACAGTATCTTATAGCAACTAATGTAAGGTATGGTAATATCGGAGTGCCTTTTTCACATGGTAAATTATACTGAGGTCATCGCGTGGACCCGTCCTTCCTATTCATCCGTTCATCTATTCTCTAAGTTGACATTTTGTAAGTCAGGAATTTTACCTTGAGAAAATAAAAACATTACTGCAAATCAAAACCCAGGTTCTTTGTATTGTGACGTTGCTTCATTTGGACTTTGCCAACGGCTTTCTCGTTTTATAGCTGCAGCGTCTAATCCAGGGCAAAGAATCGGCCGCCGTGAAACATGTTCATCCGTCATCCGGGATCACTCACCGGCCAATCGTCAACGAACACCAATTACGATTTAACGATGGCATAGCGCAAGCATCCGGGCCAATCAGTCATACTTAGATGGCAGCAGCAAAGGCCGAGTAACAAACGCCGCCTGCCATATGACACAACCATCGACACCGAATCAATACTGGCACCGTCCTCCTCCAAGGCAGCGATTTAGCGACTGAATGGTGCCTTGAATTTATCATTAGGTGCAACGGACTAGCATCGATTCAACCAGGGCTGCTGCTGCTGCTGGCAAAAGGACCGTCGACGCAGGACTCTGCAGAACGGAAGACAAGAATAACGGAGCGAACGGTGGAAGGAAGGACGATCAAGAGACAAAACTAGGACGGATGGACGGAAGGGCGGAAGAATAGGCAAGAATAGGACGGATGGACGGAAGGGCGGAAGAATAGGCAAGGATAGGACGGATGGACGGAGAGATGAACGGACGAGTATAATCATAATGGACGGATGATTAGTATGGATGGATGGATAAATAGCATGGGTTATTTGTGAATATTGTAGATGGTTTAAAGCGTTATTTGTATGCCAGTCATATCAGTCAGGTTTGGTTCTGCATATATGTTTCCATGTATGTATATATGTTGTTATGCATGTGCGTATTTGTATGTGTATAGGACCTACGTATGTGTTTGCTATATATATGTATACGTATGCGTTTGCTATATATGTATATATATATGTATATATATAATATATATATATATAATAATATATATATATATAGTGTATTCCGTCCTCTAACAACAACGACTGAAATTGCCTAGCACCTGATGGCCGTCCATTTGGTGCCTCATAGTCTACAAATGCCTTCATTTTCGTTCATTGTTAATAAATCGGATAAATCGAAATCGGAAGCGACCACAGATGAGACCGAATCTTACCGAATTTGTTTGGTTGGATGGAGTGGAGGGAGTTGCGTTGGTCAGCCGAGGACGAGGAGGAGGAGGAGATGTCTTTGTGGGAGACGAGGAACAGAACGACTTCTCCCTTCTCGTTCTTGATCGGAACAACGTCCAACAGACACCAGAAGCTGCTTCCTATATCGACAATCACGATCAGAGTTACTTGGCATCTTCTGCTTAGTTTGATCTGTCTGATCACTCATTTAAACTATTAAGTTATGTATGATCTTAATCGGAAAAACGTTTATTGCTGTTGTACCTAATGGTAACTTCTTATGTTTACCATCTTTGAATTATTTCTTAGAATCTTCTTATATTAATTATCCACAAGTCTTTTATAATTTTCTAATGGGTATTCTTTCAGTGAGTCTCTTAGAATCTTGTAATAATAAGTGTCAATGAGTCGCTTGAAGTCTTGTTAATGATAACCGTCTTTGAGTCTCTTTTAGAACCTGCCATTTGTTACCGTCTTGGAGTCTTTTTGCATTTGTCTAATGGTTACCGATTTTTAATGTCTTAGAATCTTTCATTGGTTACCGTCTTTCAGTCTTTTAGAATTTGGAGTCTTTTGTTAAATGGTTACCGTCTTTGAATCCTTAGAACCTGCCATTTGTTACCGTCTTGGAGTCTTTTTGCAACTGTCTAATGGTTACCGATTTTGAATGTCTTAGAATCTTCCATTGGTTACCGTCTTTGAGTCTTTTGGAATTTGGAGTCTTTTGTGTAATGGTTACCGTCTTTTCGATACAGCTTCAGTTCCGTCTTTAGTTCGTTGTGCGTCTCGAACGACTTTTCTAGGCTGCATATCTTGTCCGTCGCTGTTTCTGGTCCACAGAGAAACGTACAAGCGCAGCTCTTGGACATCACCTGCAATTTATTCATTAACATAACATAACAACATAACAAGGTTTTGAGTGGCTCAGTAGACTTGCATCTGTGTCAGAGCCACTCTCTCGAGCCTCCTCGCAATTGCACCTCGTTCTAGTATCCAAGTTCACTGAGTTTCTTCTTAAATGCAATTACCGAGTCCGCAGTAACAGTCCCCTCGTCCAACTTATTCCGATTGTTCACTACTCTGGCACTGAAGAATCTATGCATTATTGTCCCAGCTGATTTTTTAACAATATTGTAGCTAGCTATACCCACTAGTTCTGTTGTTACTTGAGAATTTAAAGATCCTTTGTGCTGGTATCTTATCTCTTCCTGTCACTATCTTGAATGATCCATTGATCTATGTATGTATGTATATTAGTTTACTGAGGAAACTGGTTGTCATAATCGCAACCAGGAGCAATGGAGTTAAGAAAAGAAAGGAAGTAGATGTCCATTACGGGCTTTGGCGCAGCACCTCACTATTCTATCAAATTTGTCAGGGGATGGTCGCCACCCCCACAATTTTTTGTCCCCACCATCCTGTTATCTCACTGAATTAAGAGGATGTCGGTCTATACCATCTAGCCCTCCAGAGCGTTAGTAGATCCCACGGGCCTTGATAGCGGGTCGATTTTTTGGTGTACGAATTATGCCACCAAAAACCTGCAAGCCAAAGCCAAAAAATAAGGATCGTGGATTGCCTTAACACACCGAAATGTAAAGTCCCGTTTGCTGACGGCCGAGACCCTCCCACGAGGCCGGCCCAAACCATTGGAGTGTAATAGTAAAACATTACGTTTTCAAAGACGCCAGCTGAGCTGCTTTCAAGTCAACTAAAATAAAATATCGCGAAACTCTTCTGTTTACAGAATATACTATATTCTACACAACCGGTTGTTACAGAGAAAACGCGTCCACTTTTACCAGGATTCATTGCGCGGTGTGTAAATTTAGATGTCGATTGCCATTGTGGCCTGTGAACTAAAACAATTTCACCTGCACCATATAACCAAATATCTGTGATATAACTGTGTTATGCTTTTTAAAGCTTATATTCGTTACTTAGTAGACATAACCACAAAACCGTAATGTTACTCAATACGCCCATAGGCATCCAAGCGCTTTGAGATAATTAAGATGAGATAGTTCACCACGAAAACGAAACTGCGCCAGCACGCATGGAATTTTATTTTGTCCGTCCTAATAATAGCAGGTCAGGGTCGCTTCCTTTTACTTCTTCTAACACACAATAACGCAGTCGCGCAGACATACGTACAAGCATAGGCACAGGCAAACTCATACCCATAGGAACAGCAACACGAACAGAGTAATGCGTACGCATACAAATCCAGCCAGGATGACCTAGTTAGACCAGTAAACGTCCTTGAAACAAGACGCTAGACCTGAGAGCTGAGTAAATTTCTGCGTGCTGCACACACAGATACAAACACGTAACCGTGTAGGCATACACAAGCACATATGATTACACATACAAGCAGACAACCGCGTACGCATACGGAAAGACATAGGAATAGACTTGCAAACACGAATATAACAGACATATGGAGACGTACAAACGAGGCTGAAATGAATAATGAATAAACGGCAGCCATCTAAGAATAGAACGCGAGAGGCTACGATGGGCAGAGTCTGGCAGCCATTGAATAGAAGCCTAGTCTGTACAAACCAGCTGGCTGGCATTGAGTTGAATGCGGGGTGTTGTGTGTGGGTGAAAAAGATGAGTTCTTTGGTAAGTTAGGCATAATTTAGATAATATTCTGAAAAAATTTTCAAAAAATTTATCAAGTCAAAATGATTATTTCAACCTAAAACGTGCAGAAAACGCAAAATTTGCGACATGTAAAATTTTTCACCCCAATCACCCCAAGCCAAACACCCACAAATATTTTGTCAAAAATTCATCAGGTAAAAACCATTATTTTGGCTCAAAACGTGTAGAAAACGCAAATTTGCGACATGTAAAATTTTTCACCCCAATCACCCCAAAAATTGTCAAACACCCAAAAAATTTCACCAAAACTTCATAGGGCCAAAATGATTATTTCGGCTCAAAACGTCCAGAAAACATAAATCTGCGCCATGTAAATTTTTCACCCAAAGTCACTACTGTGTGCGGACTTTGAGAATTCTGAAACGTTTTCATAGCGTTTGCGGACTTAGAGAATTCGCTTTTCATAGCGTTTCGGAAATAATTCCGATTGTTCAGCGCTAGTTACAGGACAACGTAAACTCTTATTTTTGTACTTAAGCGTTAAACCTAAACGCACAGACGCACGCAGATTGACAGACACACAAATAGACGGACAACACATGCGAAGGAAGTCACCTATTAATAGGCGAAAAACCCAGCATGTCTAAGAATAGGTATATCGAAAGCGCAGTCTCTCGGGATAAGACTGTTTTTAAAAACTAGTTTTTAATAATACCCGTGGCCATGTGTTGGGATGTAGGCAATTAATTAGGCACAACCGATCGTAAAATTATAATACATTTGATAGAAGAATATTATGAAGCCTGCAGCGCTATGTTTTATATCCGACATCTGTCTTGTAAACAAGCAGAGTATATATGTTAAGTTTAGGATACCACACAGCGGTTAGATTTGCGACGCGAACAATTTCAAACGAATCTTACTGTATACGGTGCCGTTTGCTAAAAAAGATGGTTTAAAATAAATCGCATTAGGTTCAGTAAGATTTTTAAGAAAAAAATTTGTCAAATATTCATCAGGTCAAAAGCATTATTTTGCCCGATAAAGTGTAGAAAACGCAAATTGGCGTTGTGTGAAATTTTTTTATTAGCCAGAGGGAAAATGTTAAACTTTCAGTGACGATTGCCTAGTATCGAGTGTGCTTTTTTGGTTAGTACTTTTAAATATCCAACAGCCTTATGTCTGAGGTGTGGACACAGTATTGTATATGCAAGAATATGGCGTGAATTTAATTTAAATAAATGAATATGTTGTGGTATACATAAATCATAATGTTAGGACAAAACTTTTGCATTTGGCTCGGTATAGGTAAAACATCCCTCTGCTGTCGCAGGTGCATTGGGGAGTACTGTTTCAAACATTTGGCACGACTGCGAAACGGCTGTGGGACAAAACCATGTGCCAAATGTGGAAGGGGTATAAAAACACACGTGGGTGAGTGTATGAAATGTGGTTATTTCGCTAAATATTTCAGAGCTCGACGAGGTGGGCTAGTCCGTGAATTTAATAAAGAATGGAAGCGACTATCAAATATATCAGTAGAATAAAAAAAATTATCATTTGAACAAATGATATAGTTATTGTATTGAGGTAATACAGATGAGCAAGCGTCAATCGAATATCAGTAAACAAAATTTCATTTTGAACAAATGATATAATTATTGTATTAAGGAAAACTTTGCCACAGTAGTATAAATAATTTATAACTATGGCATTGTCTACGAATGAAAAAATTGAACAATTGTTGGGTGAGTTTACTGGTCCCCCAGCACTTCGGGCTGTTCTACAGAATATCTTAGACGAACCTATCCCAGATGCAGTCAAGCGGCGCTTACTACAGCCACTGCTTCCAAGGCCAACTCCTCCAGTGCGTAAGCAGAATTTGACCCACTCCTAATTAAGAAGGATGGAGGTGGACCACCACCCTTTCTAGTGCACAAAGAGCTCGCCAATCAGCTTCTGAGAGACTTCCGCGCAGAAGTACCTTTAAACCACAGGCTGGAAGGAGATGCGTTGGCTTTCTTGAGTGCAATGGAGCACAACATTGAGGCGCAACTCAACGAAGAGCTGTTGAAACAAGACGGTCTGAAATACTCGCAAGTGTTGACAGTTGAGTTGGAAAAGCCGGCTCCGACCGTTGACATGGTGTACGACGGAAACGCGACCCCGGGTACTATAACCAATACGGCCTACTTTCGAAGCAAAGCAGAACCAATTACCAGTGCGGGTAAAATCCAAGGGGCTGTACGGAAGGCCAAGGCCGAAGTACTAAAAAGCCTCGAGGACTATACCAACTTGGGGTCAGGATGGAGGGTGAGGCGGGTCGTGGCGCTAGACCTCAGTCTTGCAAGATATAAGCCTTTCCGAGGTAAGAGCTACTTTCCCACACCAAAGTATATACCCCCTCGTACGGTTATTAATGTAAAGAATAAAGATAACCGATGCTTCGAGTGGGCCATACTAAGCGCAATGTATCCAGTAGAAAAGGACCCTCAACGCCCTACTAAGTATCGTACACACCTCCTCGAGCTAAACTTCGACGGTATGGAATTTCCAGTGAAGGTCACTGATATTGGTAAGTTCGAACGTCAGAACCCAAATATAAGCGTCTCAGTCTTCGGGTGGGATAAAGCTTTGTATCCAATTTATGTCTCAAAGCAGAACAATAGAGACTATAATATCGATCTTCTACTGTTAGTCAGTGGTGAGAATTACCACTACGTCTGGATTAAAGACCTTGGTCGAATTCTTAATCAAAACAGCAAAGACAAAAACAAGAAACACCCATGTCTTACTGGATGCCCATACCAAAGATTGTCAGGGCATCAGTGAGAAGCCTCAGCGGATTGAGATGCCAAAAGAGGATGAAAATATCCTCAAATTCCAGAATCACCACAAACAGATGCAAACCCCGTATATCATATACGCAGACTTTGAGGCGTTGAACGTGCCAATCGAAGGTGCAGTCATGAACCCCAGCGAGAGCAACACCAGACAGATAGCTGAGCAGAAACCGTGTAGCTTCTGTTATATAGTGGTTCGATACGATGGCCGCACCAAGAAGCCGGTGCTATATCGTGGAGAGAACGCCGTTCAACAATTCCTACAACGAATACAAGGCGAGCTAGCCTCTATCAAACAAAGGCTGGCCACCCCAGCTAAGATGGTTATGTCAGCGGCCGATCGCCAATCATTCCGCGAGGCTATCGATTGTCACATCTGCGGAAATGCTCTCGAAGCGGATAGAGTTCGTGACCACTGCCACATTACCGGTACGTACCGAGGTGCCGCTCACAGCGAGTGTAACTTAAAACTTAGAATATATCCAGATAAGTGTAAGGTACCAGTGGTCTTCCACAATCTGCGAGGTTACGACAGCCATCTCATCATGCAAGCGATCGGAGGCTGTGAGGCCGCACAGAATGAGGAAACTGAAATTAACTGTATCCCAAACAATATGGAGAAATACATGACATTTAACATTGGGCAACTACAGTTCATTGATAGTCTCCAGTTTCTAAACAGCTCGTTGGATAAATTATCAGGAAACCTGTCGCTAGAGGATCTGAAAGTCACAACGGCATATATAAAGGAAAATTTCGTTCACAATGATAACACAAAACTAGATCTGTTGAGACGAAAGGGCGTATATTGTTACGAGCACATTGACGATTACCACCGCTTCGAAGAAGACCGACTTCCACCCAAAGAAGCGTTCTACAGCAGGCTGTCACGAGAGAACATTTCTAATGAGGATTATCAACACGCCCAAAGAGTATGGAATGAATTCGACTGTAAAACTCTGGGCGACTATCACGACCTGTATCTCCGCACGGATGTACTTCTACTCGCAGATGTCTTCGAGACCTTCAGATCCACTTCGATGAAGCACTACAGTCTGGACCCGGCTAACTACTTCAGCCTACCAGGAATGGCTTGGGACGCTTTGTTGAAAAAGACGAAGATCGAACTCGAACTTTTAACCGATATAGACATGCATTTGTTCGTAGAGAAAGGCCTAAGAGGCGGAATTTCGATGGTATCTAAGCGCTTCGCAAAAGCCAACAACCCGCAATGCCCCGACTACGATACCACGAAGCCAGACAACTGGATCATGTACCTCGACGCGAATAATCTTTACGGTTGGGCGATGCAACAGCCATTGCCAGTTGGAGGATTTAGCTGGGAAAGTCCAACTCTCGACGAAGTGTTGGAAACTCCAGACGACGCGCCTGAAGGCTTCCTACTTGAAGTCGATCTCGGGTACCCGGAGCACCTCCACGAATCACATAGCGACTATCCCTTAGCACCGGAGACCCTGTCAGTCCAAGAGGAGTGGTTGAGTGACTATCAGAATGTGCTTATGAACGAGTTGGGAGGCAAGTTCACAAAGCATGTGAAGTTAGTACCAAGCCTACGACCTAAGGAGCGGTATGTGGTCCATTATAGAAATCTCAAACTATATCACTCGTTGGGCCTACGAGTTTCTAAGATCCATCGTGCCATTAAATTCAGGCAGGAGGCGTGGATGGCTCCATACATCGAGATGAATACGAAATTGAGAGCGAAGGCAACGTCGGAGTTTGAGAAGGATTTCTTCAAACTGGCTAATAATGCGGTCTTTGGAAAGACCATGGAAAATCTTAGAAAAAGAATCAGAGTTAACCTGGTACCGACCTCAAAAGTTGACAAACTTCGTAAACTAATTGCTGACCCGGCCTACATATCACACAAAATCTTCAACGACCAACTCGCCGCGATTCACAGTTTGAAGAGCAAGCTCAAGTTAAACAGACCTGTATATGTTGGTCAGGCTGTCCTCGACCTCAGCAAGCATCTGATGTACGACTTCTGGTACAACGATGTGAAAAACGAGTACGGCAACAATGCCCAACTCTTATACACAGACACTGACAGCCTGTTATTTCAGGTGGAAACTCCGAACGCCTATGCCGATATGTGGAACAAAAAACACCTATACGACCTCTCCGAGTTTCCTAGAGACAGCCCGTACTACGACGTCGAGAACAAGAAAGTCGTGGGCAAGTTCAAGGATGAATGTAACGGAGTTGCCATAGCCGAATTCGTGGGACTGCGTCCGAAGATGTACTCGATCTTAAAATCGGGTGGTTCAGAGATCAGGAAAGCTAAAGGCGTTCAGAGAGCAGTTGTGAAGAAGGATCTGCACCACGAGCTATACAAGAAGTGCCTGTTCGAACGAGAAGAGATGCGGCACACACAAGTCGTGATTCGAAGCCACGACCACCAGATCGGAGTGTACGAGCAGAATAAGATCAGCCTCTCTCCATTAGACACAAAAAAGTGGATAGAGGCCGATGGGATAACAACGCTGGCATACGGGCACTACAAAATCAACGACGGTTGAGTATTCTATCGGGGGGTAGCTCAGTGCCCATAGGCACCAGAAGCAGCTCCTCACGTACAAAACCGCGGCCAGGCCCATCAACTAGATGGTATAAAGCCGGTTTACCAGCCTGCCGAACAACATCCAAAATAGCGTGGATGGTGAGCGACCAGTTAGGATCGGTGGCACGTTTGCTTCCACCTTCGAGCTCGCCGGGAGCGTACAAATAGCGGACGAGAACGTCGTGTCTGAGAATAGGCTCATCCATTCCCCACAAACGAGTTTTCATTTGTGAATGAGAGGGCTTCTGTGTCACTTTAGCAGCTTTCATCGCTTCAACCGGCTTCATGTCGAGCAAGCGCGTCGGCTCATCGTTTAGTGCAGCTACAACTTCGGGCAATCGTCGAACCCATTCCACTGACCGTTCTGATGACCCCCTTGCATCCAGGAGCAATTCCTGAGCGTATTGAGCACCGAAGAGTCGCTCAGCTAGAGTACGGTTAAAGCGTTCAACGATGCCCTGTTGGCGATGATTTCCGGCCTGTCCGCGTCTTACAAGAACGTCGTGCTTCGCCAGCAACGGTGTAAAATCACCCATAAATTCGCGTCCAGGATCGACCTGAAAGAGTCGAGGCCAAGTTAATGGGCCCCTCTTATAGATCCGGCTTAAAGCGGCGGCGACTTCGGTCGCACTTTTGTTGATCAACGGTTCAGCTTCTTTGTATCGTGAGGCAACATCAACAACAGTGAGAGCGTATTTATAAGTCTTTCGACCTACTTTATCGTGAGGTAAAAACAAGAGATCGGCTTGGTGTACCGCGTTTGGCCGATTTTCATCGAACTTTGGACGCGGTATGCGGCGTGGAACGGGAAGATAAATCTGCCACACAGCTTGTTTCTTCAACCAATCACGAGCCTCCGCCTCGGAAACTTTGGCGGCTGAGGCTAGTTTCTTCACCGCAGCCTTACCTCGCCAGTAACCTCTAGGGCTGTAATAGACGGCTGAAAGGTGCTTAGACATTTCAGTAATACTATATATTACAAACAGGTAAACACATACACAAATGATTTTCATTTGCGTTTTCATAAATGAAACTCATTTATGGCCCTTCGTTCTGACACCCATCCCCAGCCTCGACTTCGCTGACATAATGGCCGATACCAGCCGCGCATCCTTCTTCTCATAATCCGGAGTTTCATCGGTGAGTGCGATCTTCGACGCGGCTGCAGCGAGGATGTCATCTGCGTGGTTGCGCCCTGGGGTATCTCTATGAACTGCGTAAGCCACATCGTGGTGGAGGCACGCACGGTCGAGCTGATTAACACCGTGATATCGCTGTGACAGCCGTTTGTCGAGTTTTGTGAATGGTCCACAGTAAGAGTACTTTCCCGTGTTCTGAAAAGAACCTCCCGGATTATCTTCCGAAGACATACCGGATGGAAGGCTCATATGCATCTCAGGCAGAGGAAGAGCGTTGAGGGCCCTATTCAGTAAAGAACCTCCAGTCTTTCGCACTTTAGAAGGCAAAATTTGGCTCTTCTTTGCACCGCAGACGGCACAGGCTCCCTTCTTGGCTGGCCGACCGTTTCGTAACTCGACGATTGTTTCATTTGAAGTCTCAGTATGTTTCTTACATCGTAGGCAATACATTGTGTTCGTTGAATACAATCATAACTCGTTGTCTCTATATGGAAATAACAAATTTCGATCTCGAAGCCGACGATGGGAAAAAACACCACCATTGGTTGTTGCCATCTAGCATACGGTGTATAATCTGTGGGCCTAGCGGATGTGGAAAAACAAACTTACTGCTTAACCTTCTGTTGAAGAAGGGGTACCTGCGTTTTGATCGGCTATACCTCTACTCAAAGTCTCTGGGACAGGAAAAATATCAGTTTCTTCGGGACTGGATAACAGAACTCGAAAAAGTTGCCGGGAAGGAAGTGGCTTCCTTTCACTCTTGCTCAGATGAAATAGTTCCAGTTGAATCATTAAATAAGAATGCCAGAAGCCTTCTAGTTTTCGATGACGTCATGCTTGAAAAACAGTCGCCCATCGAAAGGTATTTCACTATGGGTCGACACGGTGGCGCGGACTGCTTCTACTTAACACAGAATTATTTTCGAATTCCGAAGCAAGCGATCCGTGACAATGCTAATCTTATCGTCCTCTTCAACCAAGACAGCAAAAATTTGCGAGCCATTCACGATACGTTCGTAGGCGGCGACATGTCTTTCGATGAATTCCGTACGTTCTTCAGCGAGTGCGCTGCCCAACCATATGGATTCGCAGTCATAGATTTGACGTCCAAAGTGTACGATGGAAAATATCGCTGCGAGTTCGATCGCTTCTATAAGCCCAAGGCAAGTATTTAAAGACATGATATAGGCAACATATAGTCGACATATAAACGCGATGTGGACAAAAGTTTCGTCTAAACAGGAGCGAGACGCGTTAACTCAGGATTATTTAGCTCGCAGAAATCGATTGAGACAGCGTTTCGTGGATGAGAAGCTCGGTGAAGCCAACCTTCAGTACGATGCGGCAAAGCTTTTTAAACCAATAGCCACAGCCACGGCTGAATCCCAGGTGGCTACGTCTAAGGAGCTGCAGAAAGTTACCAGCGCTTTACAGGATTTGCCGGCGCAGATTTCAGAGTCTGCTAATTTTAACCCGATAGCGGCGTTGTTCGGTGATTCCGTTGGAGCAACTGCTCCTCCAGCCCTTCCGGCGATTGCGGCACACCCCGCTCAGGAAGCATTGCTCGTCCACCCAAACAGACATCTCAACGTCGATACAATCAGGCGGCACGGTTTTACCCCTCCGAGCGAGCTCGACCTGAACGACACGGCAGCTGTGAAACAGATAATCGAAGGCGTAAATTATTATAATCGCCACACCCTGGGCAAAGAGAAAAGGAAGGCCAATAAGAACGGAGACGAAGAAAAGGTACATGCGCTGGCCGTAGATATCGGCGTCCTACAGGACTACAGAGATCGAATTCGTTTGCTATTGAAAGGCCACGCCCTCACTAAAAAAGGAAAGGGTTTCAGTGTTCCAGCCGTTCCTCTGAAATTACAAGGTAACGCCTTGGGTGAGCTCTCCGTTGACCCCGTCGCGTTGTCTGCCGGTAGACTGAGAGTGTTTAAAGGTGGTAACCTCGTTCTCGAATCTCCGGCCGATGAGTCGTTGTTCAGCCTGTTAACGAAACGCTTCGTTAAGACTAAGCAATACTCGCCTCAAGCAATTGAAACTTTTAAAAAACTCGTACAGATGTCTGGTCTGCCTATTCATGGCCGGAAAAGTAAAAAGTTCCAGCTGATTCGAGGCGGGGCGGTGCAGTTCTACAACGATCCAAACGCCCTGGTAGAGAGGTTGCAGCTTTTGGTGGCCTCTAGGGCCGCGGGAAACACAGGTCTCGGCAACGAAATCTCCGCCATTCTTGACGAGTTACTGCGTTCCGGTGCGATCTCCAAAGAGCTGGCACTCGAATTGAATAGAAACATGCTCGTAAAATAAAGCACACAAGATGGAACGCTCGGAGAAACTGCTCGAAGAAATTCGAGAACTTTTGCAGCCTAAGGAAAATTTGAGTATAGTTGTTTCCTCAGATACTACAGGGTGGACCACGGCTTTCTCACCACCGCTGTACCTGGATCCAAAAAGACGCTTTGAGCTTGCTTTGGTCAATCTTGAAACCTATAATTCGATTCCGAACATTGACAGTTCAAATAACAAGTTCGTCTACAGCCCCACCAATGGACAGACCTGGAAGACGATCATTTTACCCGACGGAAGCTACGAGATCGCACAGATTAATTATGAAATCAGCCGGCAGTTAGAAATGCAAAATCCGCCGCCGCCAGGTGTTGCTCAACTCAGCTTTGATTCTCCTATTACTGTAGGAGCTAACGCATCTACCCTTCGCGCCTTCGTAAAGATAACGAAGGCCCGTTTTAAGGTAGATATGGCCGCATCTACCATCAGGCAAACGCTCGGTTTTAACCCTCAGACGCTTAGTCTTGGTTATAAAGAGGGAGAAAATCCAGTCGATATTCTCCGGGTGGACACAATCCTGGTAAATTGTGATATTATCTCTGGATCGTATCGAAATGGTAGCCAGCTGCCAGTAATCTACAGTTTTTTCCCGGATGTGTCGCCCGGCTATAAGGTAATCGAGTCTCCGAAAAATCTAGTGTACCTACCAGTAGCACCGGCTGGCAACGTACAGGGCATTCGTGTGTGGCTGACCGACCAGAATGGTGAACAATTAAACCTCCGCGGTGAGACAGTAACTATAAGGTTTCACATCCGCAGTGCGTAGATTTTCACACTTAAATATTCTCATGTTTGTTCTTGGAATTAAAAAGCGGCGTCGTGTCGTGGGTGGTGGACTTTTCGACTGGATACCCAAAATCGCGGGTTTCCTTGGCCGTGCAGGCTCCTTCATTTCGGCGAATAGAGGCACAATCACAAACGTTGCCAAGGCGGTTGGTAATGTCGCGAAAGCCGGCGCCACAACAGCATCTGCCGTCAGGCAAATTGTTGATGCCGTGAAAGCGAGACGCGCTGCGGCCGTAAATGAAGCTCATTTACGAAATGAAAATTCATCTGCCGCGCCCGTTGTTCCCGCACCTTTGGAGAAGGCGCTCAGCGACAAGAGCATTGAATACTTAAAACAACTGGCTGTGAGTCCGCCACCCGTTGTTCCGACAATGGCCGACATAAACAGCCGCATTGCTGGATCCGGTTTCAAAACTATAAAGCCGAGTCGTTGTGGCGCAAATGAAATTCATTCGCGGGGTCTGTTTCTTGCAAAATGAAAAAAATTTCCGACTAATTCACAAAACGGAAAAAAATGTTTAACCCACCACATATGAAATTAATTTGCAACATGATTAATAATTGAAGCTTGAACTTTTTTAGCTATAATAATGGCGGCATTTGACGTGCCGAGTGAAATGTTGGACATCGCCTCGGCGGTACCCGATGATAATAGCATCGAATCGTTTGAATACCGCGAGTATGAGTCACAAAATCCTGCGGCTATTAATAACGGCCAGGCCATACAGATCGACATCCAGAACCAAGACATTTTCACGCAACCTTCTAAGAGCTACCTTCTTGTGGAGGGCAGGCTTACAACAACAGGCGCCGCTTACATCGCAGACTCGTTAGTGTCATTCATCAACAACGCCATCCCGTACATGTTTTCTCAAATTCGATACCTGGCTAATAATACCGAGATAGAGAATGTCATGTCACCTGGGCAAGCCACGACGATGAAAGGCATGCTGGTTTACGGCGATGATTTTTCCAAAGGCGAAGGTTTAAACATGTGTTGGCAGAAGGACACGACCGCGGCGGCGGCGGCTGCGAATATCGGCTTCGAGGCCCGTCGACTGATGATCATTGGAAAACCCGTCCCCATCGGCACATTTTCATTCGTCGTTCCCTTAAGACATCTATTCGGCTTTTGCGATGATTACCACAAAGTCGTATACGGGATTAAACACTCCTTACTGCTGAGCCGGCAGGGGGACGCAGACGCGATCTTCAAGGAAGCCGCTGCGGCCAATGGCCAGATCGCGCTGACTAAACTCTCCTGGTTCATGCCGCATATAATACCCGCTCTGGAGTATAAAAGCATGCTTATGAAGCAGATTGAAGCAAAGGTTAAGGTACCTGTGGCATTCCGCGCCATGCAATGCGACAACATTGCGGTGCCACGAGCGACGACTTTTTCCTGGCGTTTGAGCGTTAAGTCGGGCACGGAAAAGCCACGCTGGATTCTTGTTGCTTTTCAAACTGGAAAGAATGCACATCAAGGCCAGAATCCGGCACTGTTTGACCATGCACAGGTTCGCAACATATTCGCTATGCTCAACACCGATCGCTACCCCGTGGTTGACATGAATCTCGACTTCACCAAGAGGACAACCTCTCGCGCTTACAAGGCCCTACGTGACTTCAAGGAAGAATATTGCGGCATAGACGCGCGTGAATCGTCATGCCAACTGACACCAATCGAATTTGTAGATTTGTTTCCGATCTTCGTTCTGGACGTGCGGAGGCAATCTGAACGACTTAAAACCTCTGTACAGGACATACAAATCAAGGTGGACTTTAACGAAGGGGTACCAAATAATACGACAGCATATGCCGTCCTGATCAGCGACCGACTCCTGAATTTTGAATCGGATGGCAGCAAATTCAACGTCGTCTACTAGAAATCGGTTTTTCACATTTAGATACAAGGCCCTCTTCTAGATATATTTTTTCCAAAAATGAAAACTGAATACGTTGCGTTCGGCCTTTCACTGACCGAAGGGCAAAAGCAAACATTGGCTAGAGCTGCGCGTGCCGGCACTGGTGCCACGATCCGACTCGCTCATGGCCAGCTTCGTGGAGACGATAAGCTCGCGCTTACGAAAGTTCAAGCCGCCCGAATCGTGAAGAAGATTTCGGAAGGCGTTGGCATGGAGCTGAGATTCACCAAAACGCAATTGAAAAAGATGACTAAAATGGGTGGATTTCTTCCACTACTGGCTCTCCTCCCGCTGCTTTTTGGTGGGTTATCCGCGGCGGGTGCCGTGGCTGGTGGGACCGCTGGGGTAGTAAAGGCTGTGCAGAGCAAACAGGCCAGCGACGCTGCACTGGCGGAGGCGGCGCGTCACAATCGCGAACTCGAGGCCCAGGTCCGCGGGACTGGTTTATATCTCGGGCGTGAGACTCGTGGTGGTTGTTGCCCAATGTGTAAAGGATCGGGTCTCTACATCGGACAAAAAAACTAAAACCTCTTAGCAACTTCGATATAGAGAAAGTTGCCAGGGCGCTGCCGCATTTCCGCGGTGTTTTCATGCGAGATGGTCTGCATGCCGCGGCTCGTGAGAAGGAGTGTGGAGTTGTTAATTTAGATTCTGGTTCCGGCGATGGTACTCACTGGGTTGCCTATTGGATAGATGGGCCTACAGCCATCTATTTTGACAGTTATGGGCTGGATCCGCCTCTCGAAATTTCTCGATATTTAAACCGTTCCATAAGAACTCAAACGTTCCAGCTACAGGGGCCCGATGATGTGGTATGTGGTCATCTCTGCCTGACCGTGCTAAGAGAGCTCGCTGCCGGAAAGAATTTTGAAGACATCGTGCTTGACCTATGTTAGACTTCCGTCACCTTTTTGTATATAAAAAATGCCGGTTGATAAATTTGGAAGAGACGGTGGAGGTGGGGTGGGAGGGGGGCAGATAAGCGCCGCTGGGCTCGTCCACAAAGCGGGTGATACCATGATGGGAATTCTGTCGGCTGGAGGTTTTCGACTGACAAACGTGGGAACGCCCACGATGGAAACAGACGCCGCGACAAAGGCTTATGCAGACATCATAGATCAGGACAACTTACAAATCACCGGTGGAACGATGTCTGGTGTTCTAAAAATGGGTGGTCACAAAGTTACTGGGCTGCCCACAGACGCTGGTGCGTCTGAAAGCGACGCTGCGAGCTGGGCACAAGTGGTACGATACGCGGACCAGAAGGCGACCGCAGCCGAAAATCATGCAGACCAAAAGCTTATCGATGCCAGGCAGTACACGGACGAGAAGAATGCGGGGCTGAGAGATTCCGTTAGGCGGTATGCAGATGACAAGGACCTTATTGTTAAAAGTTATGTTAACGAGCAAGATGTTATCGTCAGGAATGCGTGCGTGCTCAAATCCGGCGGTGTAATGACTGGAAGTTTAGTTATGGGTGGCCACCGAGTTACTGGGCTCCCAACAGAAATTTCAGGATCCGATAGCGACGCAGCGAGTTGGAAACAAGTGTCAACAGCGGTCGCTGGCGCTCTAGTAAAACTCGATAGAGTACCCACGGAGTCGTTGCATGTGGTGAATAAGCGGTATGTAGATTCCCGAGACGCTTCTTACAGACAGTACGTGGATGAGAAGGTCACCACCGCTAGAAGATATGTGGACGAGAAGCATGCTATCGTAAGAGGCGGGCATGTGCTCAAAACCGGCGATTCTATGACTGGTGATTTGACCATGGGTGGCAAAAGAGTGACTGGGCTGCCAACAGAAATTCCAGGATCCGATAGCGACGCCGCGAGTTTGAAACAGGTGACGCAGCTGATCAGCAACGCCACTAAGAATAATGATACGGCGCCGGCTGGACCAAAGTACTTGACTAACAAACGGTATGTGGACGCGAAAAACGCTGAGATTGGAGCTTCAGTTAGACTCTATGCGGACCAGAAAGCTGAAGCTGCTAAGACGTACGCCAACGAGCAAGATGTTATCGTTAGGAGCGCATGCGTGCTTAAAGCTGGTGATGCAATGACTGGTGATTTAATCATGGGCGGTAATAGAGTTACTGGGCTCCCTACAGACACAGCAACGTCCGAAAGCGACGCGACGAGTATAGCACAAGTATCGAAGCTGATCGCCGACAACATGACAAAGAGTGATAGAGTACCAACAGAACCGTTGCATGTGACAAATAAACGATACGTTGACGTGAAAAACGCTGAAATTGGAGCTTCCGTTAGACTCTATGCGGACCAGAAAGCTGACGCCGCTAAGAGGTATGCCAACGAGGAAGATGTTATCGTTAGGAGCGCATGCGTGCTCAAATCCGGCAGTACCATGACCGGTGATTTGGCCATGGGTGGTAAAATAGTGACTGGGCTACCAACAGAAATTCCAGGATCTGATAGTGACGCCGCGAGTTTGAAACAAGTGACGCAGCTGATCACCAACGCCACTACGAAAAATGATACGCCGCCCTCGGGACCATGGCACCTGACTAACAAGCGGTATGTAGACAGTGAGATAGCTAATGAAAGGCGATACGCGACGGACATCAAGGTTCTCAACTACAGCGGCCATATTCCGCCCCTATCCAGAAACGTTTCCGAAACGGGTTTTATTGCCTCAGCCAACGAATCTTTACCCAATAACCCGCCTCATATGGCATTCAACTCGGGTGTGAGAGGTGAGTGGAAGACGGCGTCCACATCGAGAGCCGATATTGAGAATCGGGTTAGTGGGACTTGGTTACAGATTGAATGCCCGACGCCTGTGCGAGTATGGAAGGTTAGTCTGGCTGGGGGATCTAGTCCTACTGCACCACGTATCACGTCCTGGAAGATTTATGGGATTCCACCCACCGATTCGTTGACATTCAATGCTCTCATTTCCTCCACTGCTACTTTGACTAATTCTGCACAAGAGTTCACCTTCACTGATGACAGAGTATACAAAAAATTCAGGCTGATGGTCTTGGCCACCAGCCCACCACAACCTACTTTTGGAATATCCCACTTCCAGATCTATACATATTTTAGACACGGGGGACAGTCAGTAGTATAGAAAAATATGACTGACGCGCACTACAAGATTCGGGGGTATCTCCGTCAACACGGAGAAATAGACATGTGCAAATACAGCATAGACAGTCTAGGTGATGTGGGCCACTGGGGGTACGACATCCCGAAGCCCACCGCAGAGCTATTGACCGCGGTGCCTCAACAACACATCGACTTCGTGTCTGACGATTACCACAGCCGCGATATCTATACGGCGGCCGGAACGGTAACCACCAGTGCGTGGCAAACTCTTCCATTGACCGCTGCGCGTTTTCCGTGTATAACTTTGCAAACCACCAATCAGGGGGTTTCGTTAGAGGGCGGGTTCTGGAAGCTTACAGTCTTTGGTGTTTGCGGTGGTGATGCAACAGTTCGCGTTATAGCACCGGCAGCTGCTGGGGGTAGCATCGATCGTACAGTTGACATTCAAAGTGGACAATTTGATGCATCTAGGGCAATATTCGTTCCAGGACAAACGAGTTTCCGAATTGAAGGCAAAAAGAGAGGCGTTGAAAGTACTTCATCTATCGACTTAAACGTAACTTTACTAATAGAGCAACTATAAAAAACAATGGCTTTGTATCCAACGCTTACGGAGCCGACAATTTCGTCAGACACGAAGTCGCAGACGTTTCGTCTGCAGAAGATCGGTGAAGTAGAAGCATTCCTGAGATCTGAGGCGATAAGTCGAGGACAACTGTGCAAAAAGTATAAGAGGGTTGTAGATGTGGCTAATGGGGCCTCGGCCGGCCTTGCTATAGTTAGTCTTGGAACTGGGGTGGGTGGGGCAGCTATGCTAGCCACTGGTATTGGTTTTATTCCTGGTATTGTTCTAGAGAGTTTGGCCATAGCGACGAGTTTTCTGGATATTATTGGAAATGTTGTAAGTAGAAGTTTTGTTGCTAAAGCTTCAAAACACGACGAAATTTGTATTTTGGCGGAGAGTAAGCTAAACACAGTTCATGACCATATTTCTCGGGCGTTAGAAGACACAGCTATAAGCGACGATGAATATAAACTTATTCTGGGAGAGGAGGAAAAATATAGAACGATGAAACGTGATATACAAAGCAAGAGCGGAAAAAAAGAGTTGCCGAGTCAAAGCAAAGACGACATGGTGGCGGAACTAATAAAGAAACTAACCAGCACTGGGACTTGTCCGCGAACCTCAAAATAAAAGTTTTCATCGTAGGTGGTTGGAGTAGTGAGTCTGTAATTCCTAGCGCACCACCACCGTACGATTAGTGGGCTATAATTTTTACTGGCACACTCCAATGGTTTGGGCCGGCCTCGTGGGAGGGTCTCGGCCGTCAGCAAACGGGACTTTACATTTCGGTGTGTTAAGGCAATCCACGATCCTTATTTTTTGGCTTTGGCTTGCAGGTTTTTGGTGGCATAATTCGTACACCAAAAAATCGACCCGCTATCAAGGCCCGTGGGATCTACTAACGCTCTGGAGGGCTAGATGGTATAGACCGACATCCTCTTAATTCAGTGAGATAACAGGATGGTGGGGACAAAAAATTGTGGGGGTGGCGACCATCCCCTGACAAATTTGATAGAATAGTGAGGTGCTGCGCCAAAGCCCGTAATGGACATCTACTAAGGAAAACAACATTCAATCAGATAAGAGAGAGCAATGCGCTAGACTATCATCTATAAAGATGACGATGATGATCTCGGTTCTAAGTCAGGATACATTATTATTATTATTATTATTATTATTATTATTATTATTATTATTATTATTATTATTATTATTATTATTATTATTTTTTATATTGCCCGAGGTATTTAAGATCCCTCAGGCCCTAAGAGACTGTCTACTAATAGACTAGTTAAGCTTGGAGCTCATGGTCGTCATCCCCGGTGTGTGGTGTGAAAGTGCCTCTGAAAGCTACGGCGTTAAAGCGCTGAGTGCAGACTTATTATTATTATTATTATTATTATTATTATTATTATTATTATTATTATTATTATTATTATTATTATTATTATTATTATTATTATTATTACTACTAGGGCCTACTACTACTACTACTACTACTACTACTACTACTACTACTACTACTACTACTACTACTACTACTACTACTACTACTACTACTACTACTGCTACTACTACTACTACTACTACTACTACTACTATTACTACTACTACTGCTACTACTACTACTACTACTACTACTACTACTACTACTACTACTACTACTACTACTACTACTACTACTACTACTACAACAACTACTACTACTACAACTACTACTACTACTACTACTACTATTATTATTATTATTATTATTTATCTTCTCAGTTTTATGATTACAGTTAGTTGTATATAGCAGTGCTGTTTTTATTGTTTTTTCATTGTTATTATTGTTATTGTTTTCTTTATTACAAACTGAGGAAACGTCTGTTCTTAAGTACATAATTATAACATTGTTTCAAATGGCTTAAATGGAGAGTATACCTTTGATTAGTTTCCCATGAAGTGGTTTATAACTTCAACGTTATAATTACAGTAATTAATTAATTAATTAATTAATTAATTAATGCTATTACTATATATTTTTATGCCTCAAGGTAAAACGAATCCATCAGGGACTTCAACATTATTTAAAAGCAAAGAACTGTCTGGAATGGACTCTATTCGTCTAGGTCTAAGTTGGTGAAAGTACTCCTAAAAGCCACGGCGTTGAAACGCTGGATTGTAAGCGCAAGGCATTGGAACAAAAAGGTTTAATTCAACAGATCCAGTTGACAAAAACGCAACAGATTACAAAGTCACGATTGTGTCGGCCGTGTATAACATAAGTGAATAGCTTGGGTTTATAGTAGTTAGTAAGAATCTCTGAATAGAGCTCGGGGATGAAATTGCGCTTATCACTTGCTGGAAGGGTGAAATTATGAATTATAGGTCGTAGGTCGTGTTAATTTCGCTTAGGGGAGGGAAGATACTCTGAAGGACATGGGAAGATTCCTGGCAAATAGCTCAAAACGGGCCAGTATCAGCAGCTTCAGTCAGAGTAGCCACGCTAGGGGCTGAGGGCAGGAGGAAGCCACCGCACCGGCGTAACATACATGCGCTCCAGGTTGTATATGTGACCATGTCCTATATGCATTTATATAACTGAATGTCTTGACGCGTATGAGAGTGTATATTCGCATAGGCTTGTATCCCCGTGATTGCGTGTGAGTCGGACTTTTTTGGTTTCTAACTCATTTCGGGTACGCTTTCCCCTTCGTACACACTCTCTCTCCTTGCCTTACGGTCGTTGATCATTTGTGAGACCACAAAGATAGTGAAGCAGCATTGACGCTCATTGCGCAGTCATAGACGATACACCTGGCTAATTAAGAAGCCATTCATTGAGATTAGATGTGGCTAATGAGTCGAGTGTCAGCTGGTTAATTTCTGTCGGTCGTTCTTGGCATCAATCGTGATTGTAAACTCCTAATTTCTAGAGCGCTATCTAAAGCTAAGGCAGGGCGCCAGCGTATTCACAAGCGCTGCGTCGTATCAGAGGATTGTCCAGAGAGCGATGTCCAGTGGTGACACGAGTCCGGTTACCTGACAGACCAGAGAGAGGAGGTAGAGAAGTTAATAAGGTTGGTTTTGTTGAGGACGAATATGTTTGGAAGGCGGAGGATCGGATGGATTGGGGTGTGAATTCTTGAAGAGGTGAGACTTCAGTTTGGAGTGGAAAGCCTGTGGGGTGATAAGTAGAGGAGGCTGAGGCAAATGACGGTAGGTCAGTGGCGGAATTGGCGGAGGAACTGATAATTTGCGGAATTCAGAGGAAAGTTTGTTCTAACAATCGAGGTGCAGTGTGGGATAGGGATCGGTTGAAGGACTTGAGGCAAGGTAGTGACTGGGGCACAGAAGAGAGTAAGATAGGAGGAGATATACTGTTTGAGTTATACTGTTAATTCAGCACGCGAAGATGAAATTTCATGTAAGCCGCGCATCTCTTAAATGGCTTAATCATCGAAGCAAGTTAATCCTTAGACGCCTGAGTCACGGCTAGATCACTAAAACCTGACTGGGTCAGCGAAGCCATGCAGTGAGTATGCAAACGAATGGTAAATGGTCAGAAGACGCGCAGAACATAGGCTAAGAAGTGAATAAACTACCGTAAAGTGCTTGCATGAGATTTATAGCCTTATGGGGAACTAATAAACTGGCCTTATAGAGAATCCAGAAAACTTATTGTTTTAAACTTTGAGCGGAGACTCAGACGAGAAACATGGCATTAGTCAAACAGTAACAGAATCCATAGATGGAATTAGACTGGATAATGAGATCTCCATTCGACCAGAGTTCTGTTTACATTAGCATCTGTGTGTCTGTCTTCGGTGCAAAGGATTCTGCGGTCCTACAGAGGTTGTTCATTTGTCATTGTTGCGTCCCTGGTTGCTATGGTTGTCCTGAAGACAATTGCTTCTCTAAGAGAACTGTGCATTGTCGCAGATGTTGTTTCTGCAGCGCACGAGGATTATGTATTGTGATAGAGGTGCCATGTCCGACCAGTGCACAGTTGGCACTGAATCCGTCTGACAATGCAATGGTCCCGTTGGGTCGACTGAGGATCGGATAAACCGATTATCCGACGGTCTGTCTGTCGGTCAGAAATATCGGAACGGATGGAAGGCACTCTAAAGATCAGCGCAGTCTTCTAAAGGGAGACGACCCCAGCGACTCATCGGACAAATTTACGCGCCTCATCATAACTGCGACTGCGACAACAGCGATAACGACGACGTTGATATTGACTAAAACGACTACGACGACTACTACTATGACTATGACGATTAAAATGACGCGACTTCTGCAAGCATCGGTATTTACAACGATATCAAGGAAGATCAACGTATGAGTTGAGACACATAAACGGAACTCTACCTAACCACATACGATGTAGGCCTTCGATTCCATGACCTTTCCTCCCTCATAGGCCTTTCAATATGTCACTGACGTCACAGGAACGCAATGCCCTCTGCCCTCGCCAGTGCCAGTCAGCGGAGGTCTAAGCATAACCGTCCGATGGTTACGTATCATTTGTTTGTCTGTGGTC